>CP135542.1:1958602-2075740 GCA_032402905.1 Khaya senegalensis | reverse complement strand
TTAATTAAATAATTCATAAATTTAAATTAATAATAATATAAATATAATTAAAAATATAAAAAAAATTATTAAAAATTTACACGTATCTTGTAACAAGTTGAATAAATATTAAATATTTATTTGTACGAATTTAATAATAAAATATTAAATTTATTATAAATTTAATACAAATTTATATTAAATTATTTTATCGGATGGGAAAATACTAGTTTAACAGTATCTATCAGCAAATTCGGCCTGTTGCCATCATTATTTCTCTTCGGTCATTGGGTTGAAATGCTGAAGCAAATAACTTCGAGTCATCGTAAGGTAACTTTCCGCTTGTACTCACCAGCTCAGCAATACACGAGGCCACGGAAGATTGTGAAATTTCGGGTTATCATGTTCCCAGAGGCACGCGTTTGATCGTCAACATATTGAAGCTGCAGAGAGAACGTCGGAAGTGGGAAAATGCGTGCGCATTTCAGCCAGAAAGATTTCTTACCGACTCATGCCGAAGTTGATTTTAGTGGTAGATATACCCAATACAACCCTTTCGGAGCTGGTAGAAGATTGCGCCCTGGAATGAATTATGGGTCAGAAATTATTCAAAAACGCTAGCGCGGCTGATTAAGGGATTCAACATAGCAACTGAGGGGAATATGCCGGTTGATATGCAACGGACATGGCCTTGTCCAAGTTGAACGCTCTTGAAGTTGTCGTCAAACCACGCCTTTTCAGGATATTTGTCAACGCTTGTGAAGTTTAAAGCTTTTATATATAGAAAAATAAACATCATATTGTTTTTATACGGGAATAAAGTTCGACAGTAAGGCACAATTATTGTAATGGTGTTGCTCACTTCTTAAATTTAATTTACATAAAAAATATTAGAGACATCGAAAAAGAAGAGAAAGAAGAGGTACAGGAAAGTGGGTATCTAACACACTGTTTCACTGTCACTAATCAGAATATCAGTGTATACATGGTATGTGTATAACAAGTATCTTTGTACAACATTTTGCTCCCGCAGTGCTTAAAAAGAAGAAAAATAAACAAATTACATAAAGATGGAGAATGAATCAGCTTTACTTTTCTTTTCTTCTCTTCGTCTTCTTCTTCTTCTTTTTTAATTTTTTAATGGCTATGTTCTTTCAGACAAAAAGGGAGTAAAAAAAATGAAAAAACTTGCACAACTCTTCTTATGCACATTGATGATAATTAGTAGTAGGTCCAAAACCCAGCACTTTTCTTAAACCCTAGACCTCAAGAATTCAATCAGATCTTCAGTTTTGGCCAATACAAGCAGCCAAAAAATGGGGTTAAATGGGTAGCATCAAGAACGTCTGGACACTGAAATGTCAAAATTCTAGTTGAGGCTTGTCAGCTGCAGGGACTTGTCTATCCAAAATTTAAAAGAGATTTGGAAGGTCAAACGGATTCAATCTATAGCTTTTGAGGCCGATCTAGTTAGTTGGGTAGGCATAAGATTCATAAAGCTCCCCTGTCCAGGTTTATCATTAGCAGCTGTATCTGATGACTCTGATGTTTCTGACTCATCCTCTGCAACAAAGAAATTCAAAGTTTTGGACAAAAGAAATCAAATGCCAATCAGTTTAGTTACATCTCAAAATAAATTCCTCTTATAAAAGAAAATAGATAACCACACCAACTTGGAGGAAACAATTTAAATTTCATGTCTGTACTTGAAAAGGAATGTGGAATAATTTAAAAAAGAAAATGAAAAAATGCGGCCTGATAAAATAAGAAAAGACCAGAATAAGAAACGTGTCAAAAAGAATTTAGTGGAAAAGGTATAGTACCAAAAAGTGACTTGATAGAGGGCCTCCTTGGTTTGGAGCTTTTCTTCAACTCAGCTACGAGATGAGTGAAAATCAAAATCAGTTGCCGAGTCAATAACAGCCACACTGACTGCAGTAATACATGACGCAAAATGAAAAGCTCAACATCACAAAGGGATAATGTAGATTCTAACAAGCTAGGAGGATGTGGACATATTCCTACTCAAAACTCACTTTTCTTCTCCCTCGTTGCTAAATAAGTTCTTTGCATGCACAAACAAAGCATCTATATCCTAAGATACATTGGTCAGACAAACAAAAAATATGTGCAGATAAATGAATCTAAAAACCACAACAACCTACATAACATAGAAAAGTTATTCCTGGAGAAAGAGAAGTACCCATCCCAGGCACTTGATAATCATTGACAATTTCAAAGTTCTTGTTAGTGTAGCCCACAAAATTTATATCCTTCGATGAGAGCATCTGCGTAATAGAGGAAGAATAGTAAGGATAAAATTAGTGCACTATATTGTCTTATTAAATATCCATGCAAAAGTAAACGAGAGTGATACATTTAAATGATGAATTGACTTCTATCTCCACCAAACACTAAATTGATCACAGCAAAAATGGAGAAAAAATTTCATTATGAGTTCTTCGAAAAATATTAAAATGCCTGTGGTAGGTTTTTCAAAAATTAAAGATGCTTTTCCCCAATGCTTTCATCACGTCTACCATAAACAAAGTGAAAACTGTATTCTAATCAAGAATTGATGAAAGTAAATGAAGAACCAGAAAGACAAAGGTAGTATACACAGATTTATAAGAACGAAAAGGAAGAAAGAATAAAAAAATATAAGAAAATTTCAAACAGTTCCCTATTCTAATTACATCGATGCTATTTGTCCATAACGTGAACTAACTAAAACAAGAAAAATATTAATAAGAAACTCCCAAGTGATTCTGACCAACACAGTAAGTGTTGACTAAATTAACATGACGGCGACTGAATCAAATTAATTGGGTAAAGCCACCCTTATGCAATACATACAGAAACTACTAAAAATTTCTACTGAGATACTAGTTATATAAACAAATTAGAGAAAATGAACAACTAGAATAATACGGTTAGCTTACCTTCCTCCACGGACCAGTCTCTGATGAAGTCTTTGTCTGGTTGTCAGTCTGCATATCCAATAGATGCAACCACAAAGTGTGATTAGCAACATGAAATGCAAAAACACATGGTTCCATAAATCACCAAGAAATTTAGGACAATAATACCTCTGAAAAGTTTTGAGTATCTAGTTCATCAGTGACCACTGGGATAAATGCAGCTTCCATTTGGTATATCCTCTCCCAATCAACACCATCAAACCATGGACGAACCTGAAAAATGAAAACCCAACAAGGCCATTCGTTTTTTGGCAACTGGCTTATTGAAAAATTTAAGAATTAGAAGAGGAAACACCACATAACACCTTTATTTCATCTGCGCCTTTTGATCCCAGTCTCTGGTTGACATTGCACAAGAGTTTGCTAATGAGATCTTTTGCCTCTGAAGATAATTTTGCTTCTTCAGGAAACTTCAAATGTGTTCTCCAGTTTACAATCTGCATAGAATAAAACAGGGAAGAATAAGATTGTTATTCTACGTATGAAACTTTCACTGATCCTCTTCTTTGTCCATTTGAGTTACTTCTCTTGTTTGGGGTGTGGGCCAGTACGTACAGCTAACTAAAACTCTTTGAAGTATATGGCAAAAAAATATCGAAGGAAGATAGTTTATACTAAATTAGCAACACTCTTAGTTTACCTTCCTACATGTTGACATTGGATCATCTGAATAAAAGGGCGGATATCCAACGAGCATTTCATACATAATAGCACCAAGTGACCACCTATGAATCAAATAGATAAACATGAGTAAATGATATCATTTCAATATTCATGACATTTGCAGGTCAAAGTGTCATTACGGAACAAATTAGTAACAGCATAGATCATTGTGTTAAATTATCGAAAAAATGACCTGGCAGGTGCAACCAACAAATTTAGTTTCCCAGCAAGGAAGATTTTTTTCAGTTACTATGAAGAAGAAACCAAAATTAATTTGCATCCTTGACACACTAATTCAAAATGCACAGTCAATGAACACGCATAACTACTTACCAATCACATTCCAAGCCATAACCTTTCTTCAACAGTACTTCTGGAGCAATATAATCAGGTGTGCCAACAGTAGAATAAGCCTACAAAGTCATGAGCGGTCACAAACAAAATCAATCTTCAGATAGTCATCACAAATTCAGCCAAATGCTCAACAATCACTTTTGAAGCAAGTAAAAGAAAAATGGTTCTCTTGAACATATTCTGAAGTAAATTCTTCAAATTGCCAAACAATATTTTTGAAAAAAATGAAAAGGAGCCTAGAAGAGACTTAAACTAAATGAATGAAGACATGTTAGGTAACAATGAAAGAATAGGAGTGTTCATTTGTACCATATCCATTTTCTGATGAACCGGACACAGTAAGTTGTTTTCTTTTAACAAAAATAGCAACATAAAACAAAATTAAAATGAGTGTTGAAGGAGAAACATGGTATTTTTCACCTCTTGTTATCCCCATTTGTACTGAATGATTTTCTCTGACCCCTAACATGGGATAAATTATATGATATTACCAGATAATAACCCATTGAAAATCCCATCTGATCTGCTAAACATGATTTTGAGCAGCATATGATAAAAAACATTTTACCACTCTAGTACTATGGTCCTAGAACCAGCACTACAATTATAAAACTTAAAAAAAAGGAGAAACTTTGAATACATAATAATGACAGAGAACTTACAAGCATTCTCCTATTCTTCTGCCAATGTTGTAGTTGCTCCAGTTGTGTGCGTTTCGGTACTGCTGTGCGGTCACTATTTGGTGAAGCCCCATTGGGAGTGGTCGCAATTGTAAAATCCTGTTCTTGGAGAGTACTGCAATCTAATGGTTTACATAGTCCAAAATCAGACAGTCTCAAGTGTCCATATTTGTCAAGCAGCAAGTTGTCGGGCTTGATATCTCTGCAACATTTAACAACTACAAAGATCAGTCTATATTTCAGAATCAACAAAATTACAATTTCTGTACAATGTACAATTACACTGATACATCATAACATATTCATGCACAAACCTATGGATGTAATTGTGTTTATGTATAGACTCAATGGCCAAAACTGTCTCTGCAACAAAAAATCTAGCTTCATCTTCACTCAAGGTATCCTTTCTCATAAGTAAAGTCATCATACCTCCACCAGGTAGATATTCCATAATGAGATAGAGAAACTCATCATCTTGAAATGAACAGTAGAGTTTCACGATGCAATTGCTATCAACCTCAGCTAGCAGATTCCTTTCAGCTTTTACGTGCTCAACCTAAAAATTGAGAAGTCAATTATCAATAATTATAGTGCACAAAACCTCAACGAGTAACCTGGCAGGCTACAAAAATGCATGCATACCTGACCTCTACGAAGCATCTCTGATTTCTTAAGCTTTTTCATGGCATATACATGACCCGTTGTCTTTTCCCTACAAACTCTAACCTGCATCATAAAGCAAAAGTTGAATCAATTATAAGCCGATAACAGCAAGCCAGCGTGATATCCTGTATACTACCAGAATGGATGTACACTCTATATCCACTAGAAACATGTAAAACTGGCATACATGCGTGATATGTAAAATTATCTGTACATCATAATGGCTTTGATATTTGATGCGTTGAGTGGAAGCATTACATGTCAAAATGTCTTAGCACCCAGGACAATTACGATATTCTCTTGAACCATAGACAGTCAATATGACAAGAGTAATCAAACATGCAAGAAGAAAAAAAGGACATTTGTGATCAGGAACTAATAAAATGCTGTTATAATTCAACAAGGCTAATATAGGAGCTACACATAAACAAGAAGCTCCAGATGAGGCTATCATTGATTACAGGGAAAGTATTACTACCAACAGCCATAAAGGCCACAAATTGTGGAAACGCGCACAACATGAAACCTACCAACCAAAAACAAATTAAAATCGCTTGAAAATACCTCCCCAAATGCTCCCTTTCCAATCATTGTCAGCAATTCAAAATCATCAGCACCCATTTTATGCCTCTGAAGGCGCATATATTCAGTTTCTTTCTTCTCCAAGAACTTAAGTAGGTTGTTTTGATCTTCCTCGGATACGTCAGCATCAACCAGCTTTTTTTCCAGTATACTTCGCCTATTCAAATTATAAATTGATTATAAAGCCTTTCATTATCAAATTACCACACAGGCAATTCTATTATCCAGTTAATGTGAAAACCCAGTTCTTCCCAATAAGAAAGTTTAAGTGATCTTTTGATCAGAGATAACGCAAGAAATTCTCAATGTAACATTTGAGGTGGATAAATAAGCAAACAAATAAAAGCAGTCCCTGAAAACTTGAAATAAAATGATCAAGGACTCACAAAACTTAATCTAATTATTGCTACTATAATAGACACAACTTCATCCACTTGATCATCCCTGTCAAAAGTCAGAAATATTTCAACAGCAATCATCGCAATTTGTATGTAATAGAAGAGGCACAATAAATCTTCAAAGAAAAAGTCTCTCATACACATAAACAACTCATTTTCTTGTATACACCACTTTCAAGATGAGAATCAAAACCCATTGTGCAATAAGCCGCTGCACACAAAGGTTCTTAGTGCAAAATACAAAATCATCAGATACTTTGGCACTAAGTGAAAAACCATTACTTTAAAAGCTAAAAACAACTACAAATAGCAAGAGAATTTGTACCAGCAGAAAAGGTAAACTCACCGTCAAAACTAAGTTTTGCAAACATATTATCATCAAAGGAACAAGAAAACATACCTCTCCCTCCTCTCCTGGAGATTCTTCATTTGCTCCTTGTAATGATTTTCAATATACTGCTTAGCAGCGGCAACCTTCTGCTTGGTAACATTGGACAGCGCTTCTTCATCCGTTGACTCCCCGTTACTTCCAGCATCACATGTCTCCTTCTTCCTAGTCGAAACCCTCACCTTTTCTCGCGGCTGTGGCTTCTGCAACCAACTCCTGGCCGAATCCATTTCTCTTACTCAACTACTAAAACAGCATCCTCTCTCAACGACACACAATCTCAAATTCAGAAGCACTCAATCTCATCCGTTTTGCGCATAAATAATACTACAGATAAAAACAAATTCTAACTTCAAACGAACCATAATTACAGAAAAAGTGCTTTTCTGCTTGTGGGGTGGTTGGTTGTGTAGGAGTTGGAGAAGTATAAACTATCAAGATGTGACGGCAACACGTAGTTGAAGCAGGATTAGAAAGAAGCTGACTTCAGCTTCTTCCCTAGCTCTGTAGCCTGCCGGTTTGCTTGTAATAGCAATCGCAGTGCCTTAATCCTTCTTTCTTGGTGTTACTGTCACAATCTCTTCTACTCCACAATCTGGTATTGAATAGTTTAAAAGTTCAGCTAAAGCATAACTAGCTCTACCAAACTCAAGATAATCCGGCAATTTGCCATGTTCTAGATCACGTTGACACTGCATAACAGATAAACCTGTCAGCCTGCGACAACAAGTATCTCAAGCTTTTATTGTAAATCATGTCATTATATGACAATATATAGGTCAAGGGTTAAGTTAATTATACTTCTTTTAGTCAACTCTAATTTGCTTTATTATTACAGTGTCTGCATTAGGAAATTACGCGGCTATTTCACACACCAGACAATTGGTAGTTGGTGCGGGGTAAACCTAGAAAGAGAGTGTGAGATGCAGAAAGATAGAAAGATGAAGTTGTGCAAAGAGTTGTTGGAAATCCATTTGATCAAAGCTTAAGGCAAAAAAATTTATAAATTGGAGCTGCTCAGGGCTCCCTACAATAACAACAGTTGATTTGAAAGTATTCCACCGCCAAAATGTTATGATCTGAATAAATTTTTTAAAACTTTCTAGCCTTCAATTGTGCAACTTCTTCAAGATTAGATGGAAATAGAGACTGAAAAAACAATAAAATATAATTGCTTAATTTGAAAAACAATTAAAGTAGGAATATTTAATAAGTACCAACCAATTCTCTAAATTGCAGAAATTGCAGAATTGTTAAAACCCAGACAAAGCAACATACTAAATGAGAAAACAACTACATCCTCCCGTTATACAGTTCCTTCACCATTAAAAAAGAAGTTTTTCACCAGAATGTATATAAACAAAATCCAAGAAAAGGAATTCGTGCATAAATATCATTACAGATTTTCAAGATAACAAGTATATCTCCTACCCAATTGATAACATGGTATGTGATTACAGTAATATTTGCCTACCGGTATTGTCAGGTTCATCATGGAGCACAATAAACTACAAAAGCAATCATTTCCGCCACCCTCGTTTCTAAAGGAAGCTACCTCTACCAACAATCATGAAACCAGAAATATACAATTATGCATCAACGACTGACCAGCTATATAAAGCTCTCTCCTTATTCTCGTATATTTGAGTTTGAATGTAAGCTCCAATGAAAATTTTCGAATTGAGAAAAATCAACGGTAGTTGGCCATGTGTCTGGATGACACAAAAGGTGAGGTACCAAAGGGAGACGTCTTTGGCATTTGTGTAGGAGGGTTGACGGCCCCTTTTTTTTTCCGTCGCTCAAGCTTTGTTTCAGAACGGAGACAGGACTCAACAACAGAAAGCAGGTTAGTGGAGTTTTTTAACTCCTCAATCTCTGTCAACTTCTCAGCCTTCCTCAACTCACCATCTTGGACGTATGCCAGCTGCGTGGCCCATGTTTCCAGTCCATCAAAAATATGGGTTGCATATAAAATTTTAGTTCCTTTCTGCAATTAAAAGAGCAATATTAATGAAGAATATATCGTGAACCTAAATTTTCCCATAAGTATTATCATATACACAATTTATTCTATTTGTGAAGGCAAATTGTATTTTATATTGTGACTGGAACTAGATAATTGAACACCAGAACCAAAAATGAGGGAAAAAAAAATCGTTTAGCAGTTAAAAAGTCATATGATAGTGATACTTCTTCTAGATGACATTCAAAGCAGCAACCGATAGCTTGTGCCTCCAATACCGCATTCATATGCAATGCTTTCCCCTTTGTAGTCCTTCACCAGATCTGTTGAGCATGCGCTTGTGAATGCAAGGACAGATAGGCAGAACCTGCAGTTAAATCATAGATTCTTATTACTGAAAAAGCTAAGGAGTTGAAAAAGTTCACCGAGAGTATAAAAATTAACAGGCCAAAGGGCAAAATGATTCAGCTATTAAGACTGGAAAATGTTTAGGGCTGAGGGTAGTCTCTGGTAACAATTGGCAAATTCTGCAGGTTGGGTCGAGCCAAATTTAGGTGATTGGGAGGCACCCTAGATATAAAAGATCAAAAGAAACTTAAATTTGAAACTAGCCTCTCCGCCTGAGGTTGAACTGCGAGGTTAAAAGTTAAAAATTATCTTAGTCTTTGTAAACCTGTTTGACAAGTTGTGACATGGATTGCAGAGAAAATCTTGGGATACCTCGCGCTGAAACGTCATTCTTTCCGTATAAATTTATATGCAGTTTCTTATACCAATATATATATATATATATATATATATATATATATATATATATATAAAAGAATACATCTATTGCATAATATATTTGAAAACTGTGAATTAAATGGTTCTGGCTTACTGACTGTAGCCTTTCTATTGTTTATATATTTATACATGAACTGAAAGGCTAAGAAAGAGGATAACTTAATCTACCTAACGTTACAATCTGTTTTTAACGTTAACTTTACAAAAAACAAACTTTTGAAAGTAGCCAGGATTCACAAGAGTGTTTTGCTGCTGAAACATTGATTTTGTCATCTTCTCTTGGAGACTAGTCACAAATTCACTTACAATCTATATATACATATGTGTGTGTGTATGTATGTATGTATGTATGTATGTATATGTTGAATTCTGATTGGATACTCACATGCTACATTAACTCATAGAGAGTGTCAAGTTACTCGTTGAAGATTATCTACAGAACTTAACGGGCTTAATTTTGCTAAGTTTATACCAGAAAAATAACAATTTGCAGAATAATGAAATTTTATTGAATTCATACATTTTATCTGAAACGGATGAAGAAGACCCATGCAAATTTGAACTCAGCGCCGTTGCCCGTCAGATACCTTATGCCTTCGCCGCCGTAGGACAACATCCAGACTTCAACTGCCCATTAAAGGGGAGAAAAGCATGAGTAAAGACATTCAACGTAATCACGTAATGTAGCGGGAGGAAAATGAAATAGAAATGACACCTCCAAATATCAGATGTTCAGTGGAGAAGTCTCCCTGGAGTGGAATCTGTTCCTGAATATTTGCAAGAAATACAAATCAATTCATAACGAGTACATTTCGAAACTGAGGGTGCAGAATACAGGATAAAAACACTAAAAATCCATACAAAAATTCTTCAAGACTCTTGCTTGAAAACCTCTTATTTGTCAACGACTGTGCATATTATGTTAGGGTTAGAGTTTTGTTTAGAAAAATGCACGCCAAAAATATGACTAATATATAAATTTTATATATTAATTTTGACTAATAAATTTATATCTTGTTAAATAAATGTCGTTGATATTAATTTATATAAAATTTAATAAATTTAATTGATCTTAATCTTAAATAGATAATGAATTTACATTCATGAATTGTCTTTTAAGATATTATGGAGTCAGATATATTATATGATCAAAATTTTAATAATTTAGATATATAATTTTATAAATTATATAAATATATATTTGTACTATGAGATTTTTACAAATGATATTTACCCAAGTTATTTGTGATACTTAATTATTTAAATTCATGGTTAATAAAATTATTTATTTAATAATAATATTTATTTATAAATTTATTTATTAATATAAAAATATTAAAAATAATTGTTAAAGTAATTTAGTGATTTACATAAATATGTAATTAAATAGGTATAATATTTATAATGAGTTTGACTTAATTACGAATATTAAATAGAAAATTGATTAAATAGATATTATTAGCCTATAATCTAGTTTAAATTTAATTTAAAAGAGTTTTAAACTAAATATTCTTTATCTATTATACATGATTTTGCTATAGTGCAATATTGGGTTTTTAGTGGATCAGTATAAAGTTAATTTAAAATATTAGATAATTATAAGATAATTGGGTCTAAATATTTTAAATTAGATTTAAGAAGTTTATGGATCTGAAATTTCTTTACTAGCTCAACTCAACTCATAAGTTAAGTGTGTAACTTATATAAGAATATTTAAAATTGAAAAGTTATAAAAAATTTTAAGCTTATAAGATAAATACAATTTTTCTTAAAATGAGATCTAGATCATATACTAACCAAGGAACATACCATACATAAGAATGAAAATCGAAAATAGCAAAAAGGATATCGATATTTTTTAATTCTCTATACATAAAATATTATTCTACTAGGTATTGTATTAGAAAAAAAATTATTTTTTTAAAATCTCGTATTCCAACAGATTAGCCAAAACTGCCCAAGTCAACACACATGTTTTGAACGAAACTTGATAGGAAAAAGTTTTTCGGTAAGCCAACGAATTTCCATTACATAAATTATTACAAGCAACATTGCATTGCAAGATTTCATCTTTGGTTTTGCAATAGATAAAAAAGAATAGAAAAGGAAAGTTAAAATATTTTAACTTACAATTGAAAAGAAAAGAAAAGAAAAGAAAAGAAAAGAAAATGACATCAGTTGCAAAATCTTGTGTCAATACGGTGCCAAGCTCTTCTTAAAAAATACCCGCCAAAGGTTTAAGTACAATCTTCATTCAACAATAAAGGCTAAATAAAACCAAATTGACGATGCGACTTGCGAGAAAAATGATCTTGCCTGTGAATCTAAGGTTTTATTAGGTTTTTCAATTAATAACTGAACAATTCCTACTAATACTTCTTTAATCAATCAATGTTGTTATACTTTTTTGTAGTGACTTAAGAATATCTTCCTAAAATCCCAAAATTACTGGCAAGTTCCTTGTTTGTTTTTCATTTAATTGGAGTAGCCAAGTGTTAGTGCAATTTAATTTTGTTATTGGGGTATAGTTATTTTACTTTAATTAACAATGGTTTATTTGATAATCGCGTTAAATATTGATTGCAAAATGAGGAATGTGAAATCTTCATAATAGGCAATTGAATGCGAATGAAAATTTCATAAAAATTTAATCATATAAAATTTTAATAAAATATTTTTTTTATTATTTTAGAAACAAGAAGCTCTAAAAATTAAAATTAAATAAGAATAAATAAATTTAAATTTTTAAGTAAATTTAAATTTTACTTGTAAAGAATAAATAAAATAAGAATATATTTATCTTTTAATTTATTAACTTATAGTCGTAGAAAAAGTAAATGTGTTTTTCTATAAAACTTATTACAAAATAAAAGTATCACAAATCTCGTAAAAATATTTGATAAAACCCTTATTGAATGTGATGGAGGAAGACAAGGTTAGGCTTTTGCTGAGTATTAGTTGCTATATCAACTTGGATTCTTGATTGTCCATATTTTGATTTTTAATTGCTTATGGTAGTGCTTCAGCTTGTGGTTATGATTTCTACAACATTGTTTATTTAATTAGTGACCTTTTTTGATTTTAACTTTCAATAGTAATGATAGTTGATCACATATTAAGTAAATTATTGTTATTTAGCAAGAACAAAATGTTGTCGAAAACAGTAATGAAACAAAATGAAGTAATGACAAGGAACCTCTTGTTAATTTGGAAAACATTGATCCATCTTCCACCTGTTAAGAGAGAAACATATAATAAATTAAGAGTTGAGAATTCAAAATAGATGTTATTGCATCTATTGCTAATTAGGTAAAGAAGGTTTCAAGTAAAAAAGAACATAGCATTGTTGCTAGTGACAATACAGAACAAAGAGATAAAGAGAACGATAAAATTGTTGTTGAATTTTCTCATAATAATTTGACTCCATAGAGTGCCTTAATTGCTGACAAGCTAAAAAGCTTAAAGAAAACTATGGATGAACTTCAAAAAGAACTATCACATTTTTGAAAGAGAAAGACTTATAAAGGAGTTATGCATGATAAATTTAGACAAGATTTGGTAAAAGGCAAGAGAGAGTCCAAAAAAAAAAAAAAAAAACTTAGAAATTAGGCATAGATCACTTGAAACGATAGAAAATAGTTTCATATAATGATAATACTAATTTTGGATTCAGTGTTGGATGCAACATCTACAAGATTTGTTAAAATAGTAAGTCAAACATAGCTCTCAATGATAACTCAGTATGATTTGCAATGCGAGATGAGAGATCATTATTTTCTTTATTTATGTTTTAATGTTAATAACTAATGCTTTTATAATATTGTATGTTCAGTTATTGACTTTACTTTAAAATGTCTTAACAAAGGGAAGAATTGGTTTGCAAAGAAATTTTAACTCTATTTTACAAACACTATATATAATCACAGAATTATCTAATAGGTAAAATGTACCTAAGGAAGAAGAAGACAATAGTAATGATCTTTTTTTCTGCCAATGTCAATAAAACTATTTGGTTAGTTGAGAATCAAGACCAGTAAAGATAATAGCAGAGAAAGAGAATTAGGTAAAGCCTTTTGCGTATTTCTACAAGTATATTGTATGAGTAGTAATGTAATTTGAATGTTGGGTTTCTCTTCACATACCTGAAGGAGAATTATAAAGCAAATTAATTAGTCATAGTATTGAATACAAATGTAAGGTTGATCTAATTTTACCCATTCAATTTGATAAAAGCACAACTAATGGTATATCTCTTTCTTATTTGTTGCAGCAACAGTATGCGTGCTTGTCAGGTATCAGCACGTTAATATGTACAAAGTTACTCTCTTTTGCATATGCTGACATTATAGGTAGCAACTTAGTTTGATTAGCCATGTCAACATCATTTTCAACATGCCCTCTCAAGCTTAGAGTTCTTAGGAGGATCCTAAGCTTATTTTTGAAGTGAATAAACCTGTTGTAACTCAATGGTTTGGTAAGATAATCTACAATTTGGTCTTTAATAGTAATGTATCTTATTTTTACTTCTCTTACTATCACCTTATCCCTTACGAAGTATAAATTAATTTTAATATGTTTGGTTTTTGTGCAATAGGTTGGGTTTAAAGGCAATGATAGCTACATTCATGCTATCACTCTAGATAATTGATTTGTTTTTTATTTCAATTTTCAAGTTGCCTACAATGGATGTTATCTAAGTTAATTTTGCACAAGTGTGAGTTAAGACTGTATTCTAATTTTGCACTTGACTTGGTTATACCATTTATTATTATTATTTTTTTTTGCTTTAAATACCAAATTCTCTTCGATGTATGCACAATAACCACTTATCAACCTTTATCACTAGATTATAGGTTTCATTGAAATCTATTCCAAGGGTTTAATGAAACCCCTTTTCCTATTAATTTTGCCTTCAGCCTAAGCACACTCCCATTTGGTTTTTCTTTGACTTTAAATGCCATTTTTGTTTTCCACCATTTTAAGATCTGGGCTATAAAGAACCAATGACTAGGTTTCATTGCTTATCAGTGCTTCGTATTCATCAAATATAGCTTGTCTCCATTTTAGGTCATTTAGTGCCTCAATATTGTTTTCTAGTATGGTTGTGATGCTATCTATTATATAGGTTTTTAATGTGAAGGATCATACTTTGATCCTTGTTACCATTAGGTGAGTTGATAAAATTTATCTGAAATAAGTGTCAAGTATACAAATTTCTAGTGTTTGGTCATCCAATAGGATTTGTGTTTCATTTTTTAAATATATAGGATAGCAAAAGCTTTATTAAGGATAAGTGAGAGGTTCTGTAAGAGTGTGTGTTATATCACCAATATCAACATGTAAAGAAGAGTGAGTACTTGCTCCCACTACAGAGAATGGCATTGGAATTTCTTGACAAGCTGTTGTGTTTGTGTTGAAATTTTTATAATCAATTGGAGCTAGAAAGTCTTGTCTAACATCTAATATATTTTCTTTAGTTATTTTAGAACTTGAATTTAAGAATTTTGATTCATCTAAGAAGGAAAACCCTTATTCATTGAATTTCACATGTTTGGCAATATATATTCTACCAATATGGTGCGACTATAGGTATTATTTATGGTAAGCACTTAGCCCTGGTAGCACACACTTAGAAGTACGAAAATTTAGTTTATGCCTATTTTAAAGTCTTAGTAGTAGATAACACTCACAATCAAAGATTTTGATGACAGAAATGTATGATTTTTTTGTCATATAGCTTCCTAAATAGGAATTTTTCATCTAGGATTTCTAAGTTAATGATATTAATTAGGTAAATAGCTATACTAAAGGACTCTCACCAATATTTTAATGGCATTTTAACTTATGTAAGTAAGGCTAGTCCCATTTTGATAATGTGTTTATGTTTTCTTTTTGATTTTTCGTTCTAGTGATGTTTATATGGACAGAAGTATCTTATTTAAATTCTCTCTCATTTTAAGTAAATTTTGAATCGTTTATATTCACTTTTCATATCACACTAAAATGTCTTATTGTTCTTGTCAGAGAATTTTTTTATTTGTGTTTTAAAGGCAACAAATGTGGGAAACGATTTTAATTTTTGTTTCAGTAGAAAAATCGATGTAACATTTGAGAAATCATCAACAAACAAATGTGGTATTGAATCCCTAGTTTGAGTTAAGTAGGGTAAGACTTTAAAGGTTAGATTGGATCATTTCTAAGGGCATTATGTGTATTTTTTTTTTTTTTTGTGCTATTGAAGTTGGTTTTGTAAACTTTACTAAGTTGATAAGTATTGTAGAAATCCAACACATGTTTTTATTCATATTAAAAGCATTATAACCCGATAGAGTTTTGTTGAAAGTTGTTATATTTTCATGTCTTAACCTCCAATAACAAGTATTTAAATCAACTTTCAAGTTTTCATTGCTAAAAATAAAAATATTTGATACTTCAGAAAGCATAGACAAAGGTTTTTCAACATTAAAGACATTATGATTTGGTCTTAGGTTCTTATTTTCAAAGTGAAACTTATGAGAATTTTAGAAGGAATAGCTTGTAAATACCATTCTTAACCATTCTTTGTTGTAGAACTATCCTTTTGTCTTTATCCTTAATCATGCATGTATTTTCACAAAACACCACCATTACATTATTATCTTGAGTGAGTTTAGATTACTAATTAAGCTTTTTTTGTGATTTCAAGTATGTGCAACAAATATTTTAAGTGCATGAAAGAGTACAAGTTAAGGTGTCCAATATAAGAGATTTTAAGTTTAGCACCATTACCTACAACTAGCTGTTTAGACCATATGTACTTTGCTACCATGTTTGAATTGTTAAGGTTGTTTATGAAATGGTTCATAACTCTACTATTTAGGTATCACGAGGGATTTGGTGAATTTTTATGTGCTATAATGTAGGCACCCTTTTATTCTTTCTTTTGCTATGCTAGAGGAGAAAAATCTTCGTTAAATCTGTGTTAGTGATATGCTACCATATGACCGATTTTGTTGGTTTTGTTAGGTTGTTGAATTATGTGGCTTGCTAATTTGGAAAGTTTTTCTTATCATTCTAGGTTTTTCTTTGAAAACCATTGATTTGTACATAGTTTGCTACAAGGTTTGGCTATTGATTTAGACTTAGTATTTAATTGATATTAAAAGTATGTAGATGAATATATATTTATGTCAAATGATGATTAGCTTATGTTTTATGATGAATAATGTGGAATGGTAATGGTGATGCATGTGTAAGTATTATTAAAATGTCAAAATGATTAAATTTTTGGAGCAAATTGGAGATGAATTTTGATGCTAGAAATATTTAGTTTATGAACTTATTTGGCGTATTTAATCATGATATTTTTTTAGGTTAAATATTATATACTATGTAATTGTTAAAGGAGAATTTATGCACTATGTTAGCATAATTTATTCTATGGCAATTTCCTTATTTTGGGATGCATTTTAAGTATTATGTTGGTTTATATTTTAGGTATAGAAAATTTGTATTGGAAGCTTAATATGGTGACTAATATAAACTTTTTTATTTGGGTAAAAATTGGTATTTATTGACTGTGTAGAAATAACAAAAATATAATAGGCAAGTATAGAAAAAAATGGATTATTTTATATAACTTTTGGTGATTAATTTGAAATATATATATAAATGATGATATTGTACATAATTGAGTATATTTGGATGCCTAATAAGTCAATTTTTATAAGTATTTGAGTGTATTTGGAAGCCTAATAAGTTAATTTCTATAGTTATATGGAAGGATATTAAATGATGTGAAATGGTAGGGCTCTTAAGTTATATATGAAGTAAAATTATAATTATTAGTATTTTGAATAATTGAACTTAGTGAGGTATATTATATAGCTAGGCACAATAATGCTAAGTATTTTGTAATATAAAAGTGATATGTTTTTGGTGTATTGAATGAAGTTATAGATAATTGCCTCGATAAATATTAACTAAAAGTATATACATTACATGCATTACATTAGAGTTGTATGTTATAAATTAATGTATTAATACCTCATATATGAATAAATTTTTGTTTTAGACTCTAAAGCAGTAGAAAAAGACTTTGCTCAGCAAAGGAATTAAATTTTAAAAGTGATTACTCTCCCACAAATTGTGAGTAGATGATGGGTTTTTAATGTCTTTCAATAAATAAATTTAAATATTTTATAAATATAAAATTATTTCAATACTTTTTAATGAAA
The DNA here is from genome assembly GCA_032402905.1 of Khaya senegalensis. NCBI lineage: Eukaryota > Viridiplantae > Streptophyta > Magnoliopsida > Sapindales > Meliaceae > Khaya > Khaya senegalensis. The sequence goes on along the minus strand of CP135542.1, from coordinate 2,058,087 downwards.
TAAATTTAAATATTTGATTATTTTATAAAATTAAATTTATAAATACCTCATAAATATAAATTTAGAAATGTCGAAGTAAGAGTGGATTTAAAAGAAATTATTATTTAAAAATTATGTACGTTACCTATAGATGTATGGCTTGATGAATATGATGTGAAAACATGTTCATAATTTTATATTTTGAAACTTTAGTTTAAGTGCTTAATGTGAATATATTTGTGCATAAATCTATATTTTTTTTTCTACCCTTACTGAAGAAAGGGGTAAGAGAAATGTTAACAATTTCTACCTTTATCATTTGATACGAGGTAAAAGAAAGATTACTAATAGATAAGATTATGTTCGATACTACTCTTTCTATTTAAGCCAATACTAACAAGTATATTTAATAATTTTAATTTTATATAATAATGTGAAATAACTCGTTAGAAAGTCTCGAAATGTCAACTAGATGTGTAACAACTATTGCATACTTGCAAATTATACTTTTTATTGATAACTCGCACAAATGTATAAAGTCTATAGTATTGTAAATATACCAAAAATCACATAATAAATAGTATTGCAAATACACCAAAAATCACATATCACACACACACACACATATAAATATAATATTTGTAAGAATTAAATTATATTACAAAAATTTTAGATCCTTTCTAGAACTTTATATATATACCAATAAATAATACTAAATACCTAACAAAATTTTGATAAGATGCAAGTCAAGAAATCTAAATTTGGAATATAGATTAGTGACCTCATTAGAATTACCTAATCTAAAAATATTTTTTTAAAAAAAGAAAACATGAATACGAAACTCAATGAATAAATGAACAATAGTGCTAAAATCAAAATAAATGAGTAGGAATATCATATTTAAAATATAATAATTTATAAAATCTTAAGTTATATGTTTAATTCAAACAAGTCATAGAAAATAATTTCATATTAAAATCTGTGGATAGTTCAATAATAGAACTTGGGCTTGCTAGGAAACTATTTCCTGAGAAAAAATTCGACGACGTAAAATTCTTGTCCTGGACCATACCCAAATACATTCTCAAATTTATAAATTGGGGCATGATAGCAATTCCAATTCAAGCAGCATATTGCAGCATTTGAAAGACAGGATACGTTCAAAGGATATGCCTTTATTTAAAAATCTTCTAAAAGAAATTGCTACGTTTGAGAACCCAAGTGAATCACACAGGTGTTAAAGCCTGAGGTCATGCAATAGTGATTATTTTTCAACAATCCTCAGTAAAAAATGGTTTTATTTTTAGCTTATTAAAATATTCATCGGAGTTGTTCACAGATGCATATAACAATGTCATTATTTATTGTTAGCAAAAGAAGATGAAGTCACCCCTTTATAGTTTTTATGCAGTTTTTGATCCATAAATTTTGTAGATTGTGGTAGGTTATAATTATATGGCCTTGCACTTACACCTAAATTTTTAAATTGAGCTCATTGTTTTGTGCTTAGTTGTGTAGACATACACATGCATTCATTAGTTTGGCAAACATGTTGTCGGAGAAAATTTACGTTGCTATTATTACATATGCATGATTCAACCATAGCTAGCATTTTTCAATCCCATTTAGTGTATGTTTGACATCGTTGTGCTTCTATTGTTTGGAATTATTGTACTTCTTTCTAATTTTGAAAGTGCAATAATTAAAATTATTGATAAATTGAATTTTTAGTGGAGATCATTTATTTTTTTACATATACTTGACATTTAGTAATTTCATTTCATAATTCAAGTCTAAGCATAGTCTTCCATTATTGTTGGTAAAAGAATGAAGGGGAAAGGAAAAAAATTCTTAATGAAATGATGATTTCTTTATTTACTTGGAGAAACGTAGATAGAAATAAAATTTTTTAATAATACTTATTATTCTAAGTGGAGGACAAAGTGAAGAATTATAATTTTATTATTTTAAATGATTAAAATTTTTAATTTTTATTTTTAATTTATTTATTTTATTATAATTTTTTTTGATAAATTTAATATAATTATTCTTAATTAATTATTTTAAATAATTAATTATTAAAATTTTAAAATTTATAATGTAAAATTTTAAAAAATTAATTTTTAATTATTAACATAATATTTATTTTATTAAAAATTAATTTTTAATCATTAATATTTATTTTTGTTATAATCATTAAATTATAGTTATTTTTATTGTTGTCATCAATGTAATTATAAATTTATATATATAAATATATATATTATTTTATAATTTTATTGTATAACCTTATATTTATCATATTTAATCTAACTAGTCATATTTATTTGATAATTTTAATTTATATTATAAAAAAATTATTGATGTAATTATTTTTTTTAATTCTTTTAAAAACAAACTTTCTATCAAATAAAATAAGAAAAAAGTAATTTTATTGTAATTATAATAGAATTTTAAAAATATAATAAAAATTCAATACAATTTTAATAAACTAATTAAAGATACTTTAACATATGAATACAATTTCAAATTGCACTTAAAATAAATTTATCTATAGAAATTTATTTGCAATTAAACTTAAATAAAATAAGAGATGCATTCAAACTATATATATTTTTTAATATTTATAGAATATTTTTTAATCAACAAATATATTTTCATAATATAAGTTTAAATATTTATTATTAAATTGCCTATTAAATTTATAGAATTTAGTTATTTTATATTCAAAAATAAAATTTAAAATTGGTTTAATTTTTTCTAATTATAAAATGAGTAAACTATTTTAATAAAAATAAGTATTTTTGCAAAAATATAACATAACTTAATATCACATGTATTTATATTTAAAAATATTAACAAAATATCTTAAATAATTATTATAATAATTATTTTAAATAAAAAATTAAAATTTAAAAATAAAAGTAAAAAATAATTAAAAATTTTAATTTATTAATAAATATCAATAAATTTAAAAGTAAATGATATTTTTTATCAAAAAAAAATTAATTCTTTTTCATTGATAATTCTAAATATAATCAAACAACAAAATTCACATTCTTTTCATGCGCGAGTTCATTTTTTTTCCATTCTTTAAATCAAATATCGTCTAAGTCTTATAAAAATGGCCAAACGTCGTATTTAATTCCATTTGTACTACATTTGAGATTTAGGCTATGCGATAAAATTAGTAGATATTTATATTATCTTATTAAAGTTGGCACTTACCAAATACCTTAAGTTTTACACATAATAATTAAAATTAAATATTTATGAATGTGCTTGAAATTAAAGCGTTAGTTAGGAAGAAATTAACAAATATAAATATAAATATTAGTGTTATATGTGTAACATTTTACTAAATAGGTATATTATTACTAAACATTACCGAAAAAGTCTTACATGTTGATTTCTTCTTTTGCAACTAAATTAACAATGTAATTTACTTAATCATTATCATGTTCGTACTTACAAAATAGTTTACTTAGGCTTTGATGATTCTATAGTGTTTGGATAGGAAGAAGAAGAAGAAGAAGAAGAAGAAGCCTAAGTAAGATTAAGGGTAGAATTGAATAGATAGCCCGCCTATTATTTTACTTGTTTCGTCTTGTTCCAGCCTTTTGCTGCATGTCAATTCACATGCCATGCAGGAATAAGAAAGGAAAAGAATAATTAATTTCTCTGTTATATAGAATGAAAAACATGCTGAGTTCCGTATGGAGTGAAAAGGCACATCTATTTAACACCCTTCTCCAAAATGTGCAAGTAAATGGTACTCTTTCATGCTCTTTTTCAATTTTCACAAAACATCAAAACAATATGTTTCTCATACAGAACAAATGCTCATACAATTAGAAAGCCGCCCATCCTGATGCAGTGTTCTTACTAGATCCAGTTGTGGCTGATGATGGAAGATTCCTCTGCACAAACCAACAAGCAGATTTGCCAAACAAGGGCTTGTACTTATAGCCATAGAAATCCGGGGCAGTGAATCATCACCCATTAACATAGAATCAAGGTGCTTAAAACTTAATATAAGGATAATAAAGCTTTAAAAAAATACCATAAACATAGTTGGTGTTCAAGTTTGAACCCTCCTTGTCATCAATCATAAACAATTGTATATATCTATTGATTTTAAGTTTGGCATGTTCAGGACAGGACCACAAGGAGGCAGAGGATCCATAAAGCATTTACAGCGAGTGAATACTATGGTGCTCATGCATATATTGGTAAAATACTAAAATCTACTAGATCACTTGATAAACCTCAGCATCGAGTACTGGTATATCTGAAGACATGATCCCATTTATATCCATAGGCTTCAAACTAACTTCTAAACAAAGCAAAAAATAAAATAAAATAAAATAAAATAAACCAGAAAGTTCCAAAAGTGTGAAGATATGTCAAAAAATGGAAAATATGTGAAAAAGGCAAGGTGTATATGGGATAAAAGAAGCCTATCAGTATCACCCTACCATAAACATTCAAGCATCATAACCACTAAAGGATTATATTCCAACATCCAAATATATACAACAGAGAAAAAAATCTGCAAAAAATGAGTCTTCTAACTATCAAAGGCAGTTAACACTGCAGAGATCCTAGAGAGCATCAGCAGTAACTACACATATCACATGTACTTGCTCACAATCAGTTACATGAAATGTGTTCTCTATGTCTGTGCTTTTTTGGCCCATTTTAGGTATCTTATTCTATTAAGTGAACTCCACATGGAATCATTGGTTTGCAGTTTTCTATGCCATGTAAATCTCACCACCTCCTTCACAATTATCAAGAATATCAATTGTTGAAAAAAAGTATATACGGTTGGTGCATTTTAAACAAGTAGTGTACCTCAATTTGAGTAAGATCGGGAAAAGCATCTGTAGTAGAATGTCTTGTGACTTCCTTCGGTGCCTTGAAACCAACACTATGACTAGCAGAGTTCAACTGAGAAGCAGCAGGATCGTTAGGAGGCGGAGGGAGGGGTGACCTAATTTTCCCTACACCGCTAGGTGGTGGAGCAAGCCCCAAAGTTTTAGGCTTTGCAGAACCTGCAACACCTCCAGACAGCCCAGCAGCTGAAAGCATACCAGTTCCACTAGTCGGTTTGGGCTTCACATTGATCCGAATGGTTTCACCTTCCTATTATCGGAAACATAATCAAGTCAATACCTTCCTGAATCAATAATCAATTTAGACCCCATAAATGGATCAAAATGAGATCAATCCACACTATAGTACTGGAGTGAAGGAGATTTCGTAACAAAAGTTGCGAATCTAGACATCACACCAAGTCAAGTTCTTTCTAAGAACCCGTTGCGAAGACATTTTTAAATCAGTTACGCATCCAGAAGAAATTTAAAAAATGAGAGCCAACTATTACATAATGAGAGCTTCAAGAGAGAGGCAAATGACAATAACACCACAGCAGAGTTTATAAGCTATTAAATTTCAAAAGAACAAACACAGCAAAACAACGTAGAGCATTTTCAGTGCCAAAATTTCTCCAAATTTAACTAGTTAAGCATACCTTTAATCTATGATTAAGCGCCGGATGAATATCAATGTGATTCTCGCTCTCACTCGTCTCGCCACTCTCCTTCTCGAGTTCTCGGCTCACATATTTCTCGTGATCCGACAACGCGACGTTGAAATCAAACGCTTCGTTTCTCTCGTTAAAACCTAATCCGATAAACGCGTGTTTTCCTGTTCCATCCTCGATCTTGAGCACAAAATACCGGGACGAGTCAAGGACGGTCTCGACAGAGGTCTCGCGCTGTCCCGGGTGAACGAAACACGCTGCGAAGAGCTCTCCCGAATTCGGATCCTCTAACCGGATCTCGCACCGGTCCTTGCAAGAGACGACCCGGAGACGCCCCGACCAGATCTTGTCGGACTGTAACCATTCGCCGCATTTGTAGCCACCGGAGGTGGTGCGCGGGGGGATTTTGTACACAGAAACTTCGCGGACCACGAGGAGCGTGTGCTCGAACGTGTCTTCGTCGTCGAACGACATCGTCGTTTTGCTGAACACTTGAAGAAATGCGAGTGATTCGGCAAAAAATTGAAGAACGAAAAAGATGAAACGAGGGAATCAATTCGGGGAGTGGCTGGCAGAGACGTTGCTTCGAAGACTATCGATGGGTCCACTTCTCAGAGAGTAAGACATTTCGTCTTAATTAATGGGCCCGAGCCTGGTCTTCGTAAATGGGCCAGCTCCCAAGGGTTTCTGTTGTCTCGTGCGCAGCATGTTGAGAGAGAAACCCCTTTATAAACCCTGACTTCCCGAGTTTCTTCGGTAATCTTAAGCCCTAGAACGACGAGGCGAGAAAGACGCAAGGTACTTGCTGGCTCTTTCCTTTCCTTTCCCCTAAACAAATTGATACGTTTTTTTAAAAAATAATTTTACTGATTATAATGTCTTTGTCTTGCGATTTGTGCCCTTGAACAGGTTTAGCGAGCAATCTCCATGTATCTTCAGTTCTACATAAACGAGAACGGTGATAAAGTCTACACCACAAAGGTATGTGATTCAAGCTCCGTGTTGTAGCGTTTTGTTGAATGTTGACCAATGCGTTTCGTTTTGGAGTCTCTGGTTGATCAATTGTGGCTTGTGATGGTTGTGTTTGGCTTTGCTTGGATTTTGATTAATGGCACTTTTCGCCGAGTACACAACTTTGTCATTGATTGAGGAATAGAGACGGTAGTCAATTGTCTTTTTTATTGTTTTATTTATAACTTGAAATCAGCGTACCAAACTTCAAATCTTGTTTACTAGAGCTTGATTGCTAAGCTGTGTTTCATTTTAGGGATATTATCTGTGATTCAACATATTAGGAACTGTTTCTGTTTCATTACAGCGACCACTGTTTCCTATTAGGAATTTTATGCACTGTAGTTTTCTTTATGCCCTCTATGTTGATGTTAAGGACTTAAGCTTTTAGAATGAATCCCCATTAACCCATGGATGCTTCTTTTTGGTTGTCTGTAAATATTTGCGTGCAAGTAAAAGTATCCTGCACTTGAGCCTATACGGGTCACTATTATGTTATTATGTTGCCTAAGGAATTCTGTTCAAATTTATAATTTGTTTCTCCATTTCGTTCTTTTTTATTAACTTTTAAATTGTAATTGTGAATGCAGAAAGAATCACCACTGGGGAAGCCTACACTATCTGCTCATCCAGGTACATTATTCTATTTATTGTGTATATAATCTTTGTATAATTCCTGTTAAATTTATTATTGATGTTGCTTGAGATATTTAGTTTGGCAAGGTGTCATCAATTCACAATAACTACTGTATCCTGCACTGAGAAGAGTTTTTTTTTTTCTTTTTCAAAATTTCTTTCATTTGTTCCACTTTTGTATGTGCCTTTGTTCTTTTTGGATAGGTAAGTTGTCCTCTTGCAATGTTTTGGAGTATAACTTGGGCTTAAACTTATTTTAGGCTTGTGGGTGGTGTTTGTTTACTGGTTTTGCATAGTAAAGCATTAGCGCGGGTAGCAAAGTCTCTCTCTCTCTCTGTCATTTTGGGAACTGTTTAGTACATTTTCCTTTATGGTATGAAAGATCCGAGCTGTAATTCATGTCATTGATTTGTTTCTTCTGAATTGTAACTGCAGCTCGCTTTTCTCCCGATGACAAATACTCAAGGCAAAGAGTGCTTCTCAAGAAGCGCTTTGGATTATTGCCAACACAGAAGCCTCCCCCAAAATACTGAAATGCTTCAAGGGCTTTAACAGTTGGAGTATATTTTGAAGCTTTTTCGAATTCCGTGCTTTCAAATTGGAAATGTTTCATCTTTCTATGATCATGTAATGTAGTAACAGATTGCTGTACGCCAACAATTGATGGTTGAGATATATTACTCTCTTTAAATTGATATTTTGCCAAATGATCAACAATCATGTCATCTTAACGTTGCCAACGATGGGTGTATTGCAACTTGTGCAAAACTTCACCTGTTGTGAACTATGGCATTCTAGTTTAAGATTTTTCACTGATCAGAGAATGAGTACATGGAATGATTTTACGGCATTGTTTGGTATTGTAATATATATATTGTGAAAATAAAATTGATAAATTGTCTGATAACACTAATTTTTTATAAAGTATTCTAGGTATAGAACTTATACTGTTAAAATTAATCATAAAGTAACACTTATTTAATATTTTTAAAGCACCGAACAATTATTTTTTATATTACAAATTAAATTGATGAAAGTATTTTAGCCATTTGACAATATTTTTAATAAACTTAAAAAACATTTATAAGCAGAACTCTCAGTTGAAATTGTAATAATATAGACCAAATCACTTCAAATATGTGCCAGATTTGAACCCGTAACTCTTGAATCCTAGCCTTATAGTATTAATTTGGAATAATGGACCAGCATTTTGTATTAATTTACTGGCTATTAGGGATGGGAATTATATAGACGTTAAAATATATAAACATAGAGACTTTAAATTTACGGGTCCTAGATTTTTTTTTATTATTTTTGTATTAATTTACTTGTTATTAAGAGAAATTCTTATATGCATGATATGATGTATTGATGTTAAAGCAATGAAATGTATAATAGCACCTTAGATTGAAGTGAATAAAACCTCATCTATTAACCTGTCAAAAATTTATTCATTTGATTGTTAAATAAATTGTAATTGTACCATATACTTTATGTATTTTTTTTTTTAAATATAAACTAATATGTCTAAAATAGCTATTATTTTATTTTTTATTATTTTAAATAAAATTTTAATTAATTTTTTTTTTAAAATCACGAATAAATCAGACAATATATGATGAATGAAATAATTAATTGTACCATAATTTGATCAGATTGACAACTGGATGACATTTGTTGCGCACGAAATAATACAATTTCATGAAATAAAGTATTGAAGAATAGAAAAGAAACAAGAAATTCAACCCCCCACCGCGAAAAAAGACATAAAGAAAAAAAATAATTTTCTATTATTTGGTTGTATTATGGTATTTAATAAAAATGAATTTATTATTTTTAACTTTATAAAAATATTTTTATTTTAAAATTTATTATTATTTATTAATACACTAAAATTTTCAATTATTATTTTACTTTATTTTATTAATACTCTTAAATATAAATATTTTTATACTAATTAATTATTTTTGTTATTCAAATAGCTTATGCATTACATAATAAAAAATATTAAATTAACTATACATTTTATTTTTAAATATAAATAATCAAATAATATAAATTTAATAGATAATTCAGTAATAAACATTTAAATTTATAATATGTAAATATATTTATTGATTAAAAAATATATTATATTTAAAATGTATCATTTATTTATTTATTTTAAATTGATAAGTTTAATTGTATATGAATTTTAGAGATAAATTAATTTTGAATACAATCTAATTTGATATTTATATATTTAAGCACTTTTAATTTGTTTATTAAAAGTGTATACAATTTTTAATGATATTTATAAAATTATATTTTAAATATTATTTTTTTTATTTTATTTATTAGTTAATTTGTCTCTAAAAAGAATTAAAAAAATAAAATATAATTGCATCCATAATTATTTTTGAATGACAAAAATAATAATTATTATGTTTAATAAGATGATATTGAATTTTTATAACAAAAATAATTGTTAATAATGATAAATTAATTTTTAAAAAATTTTTATTATAAATTTTAAATAGCAAAAGTTATTTATATTATTAAAATAATTATATTAAATTAATTAAAATAATAAAATAATAAAATACATAAATTGAGAATAAATTAAAAATTTAATCATTAAAAGGGAGAATCATGATTTCATTTCCCTCTTCCTTCTTCCAACCAAACATATATATTTTTTTAAACAAATCGGTTTAGAGTTAATTCAATTGATAAATTCTATTTTTAAAACCCGAACATAATACAAATAATACAAATCGATGATTATTAAAAAAAGAAAAAACTACCAAAATAGCTAGCTGATGGCAGTTCAGTAATAAAAGCAAAATCGAAATGGCAACTTGGTACACACGGCTCTCACTTGCTCAGTTTTATAGCAGTTGAAACACTACCCTCGGAAGTCCTCGTCCTCGAAGACTTGCGACACTGACGATCCTTACACACGGTTTAAGTGCGATCTAAACCCCAAGGTTTCCCAATTCTTCTCAATTTCCATTTCAAAACATAATATATTGACACTGTTAATGTTGTTGCAGGAATGGCCGGGAGTCTAGTGGGATTTCTGGTGCTCATTTCTGCGATTTCGATCTGCCATGCTGCTTCGATCTTTCGTCCGATTTCGGAGTCTCACCGATCTGCAGCTTTAGAGATTTTCAAACCTGTGGACGGATCCTTTGGCAGGTTTATTTCAATTTAAACCCTATTTCAACCATCATTAACAAATTTTTGTTGATTTGAGATTTATGTGAAATTTGGTTTCCGAGAGAAATAGATGTTGAATCGCATAAGGAGTAATTGTGAATCAAATGCCTTTTCTTTTTCAGTTCTTTTGTTTTTTGGAAGTTGAATTGTTTGGATTCAAATACTGAGCAATGTAATATTTCAAGCGTGGTTTTGCTTTTCATTTTTACGTTGATTTGAGGTTTAGCTAAATTTAGTTAGTGTGATTAGTGGAAATTATGTTTATTTGATTGTTATTTTTAAATATTTTTTCCTTTTGGAGTGGTGTTTGGTTTAGCTTTTGTTTTGTTTTTACAGATTAAAACCAATAATATTTTATGCATCTCATGCCTTCAATTTTACAACAGTTTCCGTATGTAAATATTGAACTTTAAGTGAGCAACTATCTGATATGATATCGCCTATTATACCAGCTTAGAAGAGACGTATGAGGCTCTAAGGACATTTGAGATTCTTGGAATTAAGCCTGATGTAAGAAAGGCTACTTGTGGTTTTGTATCGGAAACCCTTGGGTCATTCTCTTCGACTCCAAAGGATTTGTTCTATGCCTTGGGAGTCAATGGCATATTAAAATGCAATATCAACGATGAAATCTTTGAGGTATTTTGAGCTTGTGTCACTTGGAGTGCTTTTTGCAGTTTGAAAGTTATTGCTTTTAGAGTCTAATAAAAAATGTGGAAGTTCATGAAAAATGATGCTTATAATGTTTATTCTATGTTAAGGCTATTGTTTCAAGACTCCAAGCTGCGGTTAATGATGCCAATTCATTGCTCGAATTCTACCATTCCATCAGAAGTTTGAAACTTATCAAGGTAATGAATGTCTAAGAACGAGGGTTAGTCGATCATAACTGGTTGTGCTTTAGAATTTGGTAATTCAGGAATTTTCATTATTTCATCAGTAAATGTACGTAACCAATTCATAATTATCATGCATCGGAGTCTGTGAAATTCTCTTACTTAATGCATGTTCTCTTTGAAGATTTATCATTTTACTTTTTCCCTCATTTTGACATTTTTAATAATAAATTGGTGCAGGATCAGACTTCTAAAACAGATTTATATCTTTCTGATGCTGAAGGAATTTTCAGCTCTATCAAGGTTTGCTACTTTAATTGCTGATATTTTGATGGTGGGATTATGTTTAGTGTTGGAGTAGACCTAGAATTCGCTAGGTCATATTACTCAATTTAGGCACATATGTGGTGAGAGTTCAGCAGTTGGAGGATGTTTAATACTGGATCTCACTCTAGCTCCCAGCTATCTTTCTCTTTATAGTTCTGACAAGAAGTTCCTAGTCCATTTTACTGCACGATTGTTTTCTGAATGTTTGAGGTGATGGTAAAAAATTGTTGGCAGGCTCTCAGCCAGAGTGATGGAAGGTGGCGTTATGGTTCAAACAATCCTGAGTCAAGTACCTTTGCTGCTGGTAATGGTTTTTCAGGATGCCGCTAACCATAGATATGCTCTTGTGTTTTTACCTTACTGGCATCTAGTTTTGATACAGTTGTAACATTGAAGTTAGGTCTTATCCATATGCTACTTATTCCATCTTTATTTTGATACTTAATTATCTACTAAAATGGGCATGTGCTTATTTCCTTATCATGATTGTTGCAGGAATAGCACTTGAAGCACTTTCTGGAGTTGTCTCATTAGCATCTTCAGAGATTGATCAGTCTATGGTATTTTGGATTTGAAAAGATATTGGGCTTTTGTCCATTAGCACTTTCAAAATTGCTTTTCTCATATGCTAATATGCTAATGTGTGTGTTTACTTATCCACTCCATCTTTTTGTATTCTTATTTTGCCTTGATGTTATTTTTCTTTTTTACGTGTTTGGTTAATTCTGAGCTTCAACCGTCGATATTCATACTTTGCATTGGCTTAAATTCTGCAGATTGGCACAGTGAAAAATGACATACTGAAACTTTTTGACAGTATTGAAAAATATGGTATGTGTAGCTTTTACCTTTAATTTGATTAGAAGAGCAATATTTTATTTGTATTTTATTTATTTTGCACTTCTATACTTTGAACTTCCCATAGGAGAATGTCTCGTAAATCATGGTTGCAAGATCTTTTATCAAAATGTTGGTTTTTCTACGGTGATAAGTTTTGGAGTCATAATTTGATATAATATTATGTATTATTCCTGTCTATTTTAACTTCCATACTATAGATGATGGGGCCTTTTACTTTGACGAGAAGCTTGTTAACATGCGTGAAAAGCATGGTCCTCTTGCAACTTCCTCATCAGTTATTAGAGGGCTGACAGCTTTTGCAAATGTGATTACTGAAAGTTTGGATGTAAGTATTACACATTGGCACATGCATTGCAGGGCTATTTTTCTGTTGGACAATGTTCAATTGCTTTTGTTTGGTGTTTGCAGCTTCCGGGAGATAAAATATTGGGTTTAGCTAGATATTTCCTTGGTGTTGGGATTCCTAGTGATGCGAAGGACTTCTTCAACCAAGTGGACTCATTGGCTTCCTTGGAAAACAATAGGCAAGTTTTCTCTTGAGTGTAAAGTATTCTGTCCTTTCTATGTGATACATTTATGTTCTGATGCTGTGTGATAGACTTATTGTTCTTTGAGATATAGCATTTGTTTAGGTTCTTGCTTGTAGAACAGTTTTTAGCAATGCGATTCTACATAATGGGAAATGAAGAGATCATGTTTCTTTCTTCTGTGTGATGCCACTCTGGAAAGTAATAGCTGAATACGGAAGCCCACATTGGAGCTATTGTTAACATGGCTCAGCTATTTTACGTTGTGCTTGACTTTATTCTTTCTGATGCAGAGTTTCAATCCCACTAATCCTCTCACTTCCATCTACAGTGATTTCATTGACTAGGAATGACCCTTTACAGGTATGATGCTTTTCCTGCTGATCCTATTGTTTCTATCTATAGGTTTCTTTAGTCTATTTGTGTTTCATTTTTGCCCTGATTATAAAGTTTAAAGTCAAACATTCATTTTACTTTTAAATGTGATAGTCTGGATGTGAATTAGCACTGTTGTTATACACATACATTCAGAATTGTTTACTGTCTGGATGTGAATTATCACTGTTATATACATCCATTCAGAATCATTTTCATGGCATAACATGGTAGATTTTGACATCTATTCTGAGGCTGATTTCTTTGAAAACATGTTACTTTATTCCCATGAAAATTATCTTTAATTACTTTCAGTTTTATTGATCTGTTTGCAGGAATTCTTCAAATAATTTTGATCTTGACATTTTGTGATAAATGTGATCAGGTTAAGGTCAATACTGTGCTTGGTTCAAATGCTCCTCCTCTAACAGTGAAGCTTGTGCGGGCATATTCCTCCAGTGCGAAGGACTCTTCCGTAATTGAGAACAAGGTTCTGAAGTGCCCTTTTTAACACCTGTTTGGGCGCATTTTATTTTTGTCACCTATTCTGTTTTTTAACTGGCTGTTTGAGTGTTTGCTAAACTTAAAATTAAGCTGTCTGTTATTTGTGCAATGTAGGAACTCAAATTTGACCCTGCGAGGGTAGTTTATTTCTTGGATGTGCTGCCAATGACTGTTGATGTGGGAGATTACATTTTTGTTTTTAAGGTATTGATGTTTTATTAATCTTACTGTGGAATCAAATCATACTTTACATGTAGCTATTGGTATATAATTTAATGTCAAATTTTAATTTTTGTAGGTGGTACTTCATGATTCTGAGCATAAATCTGTTTATGCTACCGGAACCCTGACTCAAGTACCAATATATGTGACGGGATTTATCAAAATTGACAATGCTGAAATTGCAGTTCTTGACAGTGATCTGGGGAGTATTGAAACTCAAAAGAAGTATGTTGAAACATGTCTCAGATGTTTGGTCACGTTTTTTGCTACAATATTTATGTCTCTATTTTCTACTGATGCATGTTCTTGTCTGTGTCTCAATGTGATACTTTCAGAAGTAATACTTATTTACTCAAATCTAATTTTAAATGCAGACTTACTTTCGGAATTCATACTTTATTTACTCTAAATGCACTTCCATGATATAATTTTGATTTGAATCACGCTGCATTTATGCAGGCTAGATTTAGCTGGAGAAAATGCTCTATCATTATCAGCAAACCACCTCCAGAAGCTGCGTCTATCCTTTGAATTGACCACTCCTCTTGGGAATGCTTTTAAGCCACATCAGGTATATACTGGTTTCTCTCTTCTCTTGAAGTATTGCCTTACAACAGTTGGTTGACAAGTGTTTTTGTGCAGGCTTTCCTCAAGCTGAGACATGAGAGCAAGGTTGAAAATATCTTTGTAGTTGGGAACTCTGGGAAAAAGTTTCAGATAATTCTAGTTAAGTACCTCTAATTTCATTTCCTTCACTTCTTTTTCTAATGTATCTACAGTCAATCATATTGATGTGCACATGTGTTCGTTAGCATTGCCCATCAATTAATAGTCAAAACTGTCCAGTCAGCCTGCTATCATTTGGAAAATGAAGTTTCTTTTTTGTTGATCTTATTTGGCATTTTGTGTTGTAGGATTTTCTAGGACTTGTTGAGAAGTTTTTCTATCTCTCTGGTAGATACGACATTCAGTTAACTGTTGGTGATGCTGCCATGGTAAGCATGGTTTCCATGCTTAGATGTTTTTCTTTGTGTGTGCACTATCATCTGAACAAAATTGCTGCATCCCTTTACAGGAGAACTCTTTATTGCAAGATATTGGCTATATTGAATTAGATCTACCAGAACCCCCTGAGAAGGCACCCCGTCCTCCTGCACAGGCTGTTGATCCTTACTCAAGGTATGGGCCTAAAGCAGAGATAACCCACATTTTCAGGGCTCCAGAAAAGCTTCCACCTAAGGAGCTCTCTCTAGCTTTCCTGGGTCTTACTGTCTTGCCATTTATTGGATTTTTATTTGGGGTGAGTCATATATAACTGACCTTTTCCTATGTTTCTATTCAGCCTAAAATTTTTTGGATTCCAAGAGTCTTTCTTGGGCAGTTAGTGATACATGTATATTCTCTGATGTCTTTGACAGCTATTACGATTAGGGGTGAATGTGAAGAACTTCCCTACTTCAGCTGGACCTGCAACATTTTCCATCCTCTTCCAACTTGGAATTGCAGCAGTTTTGGTGCTCTATGTGCTTTTCTGGTTGAAGGTTAGTTCTTTGTGTTCATTGTTTGACTGACTACTGTCTGCTAGCCATCACTCAGATGGCCAAAATTTAATATGATATACCACATTTGTTATGTACTGTTATTTGAATGTTGTTGAGCAATTCAGCATGTCATAGTACCAATACTTTTGGCTGTTATTATTCTACATGATGTTTGTATTTGTAACTGTTTGTTTTTCTTCCTGCAGTTGGATCTATTCACAACATTGAAGACTCTCGGTTTCTTGGGAGTTTTCTTAATGTTAGTTGGACACAGGATCCTTTCCCACTTGGCATCAGTATCATCCAAGTTGAAATCTGCCTAAGAACAGTGAAGAAATTTCCTTTCAAGAGTGACTTGTGTGAAAATGAGGAAATTTCTCTTCGAGAGAGACAAAAGACACTTTGGTTCAATTTTTGTAGGACTCTAGTAAATTATATTAACCATTTGAGGATTTTAGTGCAAACAACAGTAATGAAATGTCGGAAAGAAAAAGTATATTTGGTCATCTTTCGTATCTGTTACGAAAGCCTTTCACATTTCTGGAAATAGCTCGGTAGCAATGCAACTAGAAGGCCATAGCTTTTTGTTTGAATCTTGCTTATGTTTATTTTCCTGCTCCCTTTTCTTTTCCATGTCAGATATCGGCTAATTCATCATCGCCAACTAAGAAATTTTTATGTTATCCTCCATCAGATCTAGGGTGGAATGACAAAGGATTTTCTGTTTCGATCCAAAAAGAAATTTTCATATAAATAAATACAGAAAATTGTATAGACAGCAAGATTGATGCATAGGCAAATCTATTGTAGCAGAGAACTGATTAAATCATTATGAACTCGTTGACCATGCAGGCGGAAACCTGAATGATATGTACCTTAAAGAGTAAAAACCTGAATGAGACATACCTTCAGAGTTCATTGTCGAAAGGATGAATCTGCACGGGAAAGAATACCTTTCTCCGGCATATACTTTTATTTCTACAGAGGAGGATCAAAGTTTGGGTTTATCATTTTAGTTTACCAAGTTAAGGTTTCTTTTGAGATTGTGGTGTTTTTATTGCTCTTTGTGTCTAGATAGCACCAACTCCTAGTTGAGACTCGCCCATTTTTCTACTAATATCCTTAATACCAAATCGAAGCCTTATTTTGTTCCATTGTTTTCTAAGACGAATTATAGAATGTAGAGAATGAACACATTAACAAACTGCTCTGAAAGTTTACCAACCAGTGCCAATCAATTGCTCATTGAAATAACCCAAAATGGTTAAAAGGAAAAATAGATAAATGATCAATTGCCCTAGTTTGCTTTCTGTGATTTTTCCATGGCAAAAATATGAGTAGATTGATGTAAACCTTGAATATGGTAACAAAACAAATTAAAAGTTCTGATGTCATTCAAACAGAGAATCACACACTAATTTAAGACCAGTCGAGACTCTCTTATTAGCGGATAATAATGCCATTTCCTTTTCTTATATTCAAAAATTTTCTCAGTAGCCTGTCCTTGTTAAATTCATAGTGAAAAAGAAAATAATCATCTTACATTGCCTGAAAAAATGAATTAAGATGGTGAAAATAATCTGCAGGTTTGTCATTTTACTGGAACTTAAAGTCAAAAATATTAAACAAATAATCAAGGAATATCAAAATCAAGTAACAACATCATTTAATCATCCATCTGCACAGTTTGGGCGGCAGAGCAGCCTTAAGTACTGCAACAAGAGTGAAGAAGATAGCATTTTCCGTCCTACTTTGAATCCCGAAAGCTCTCAGTAGTAAGCCACATCTTCTTTCGAATTATGAACACTATATCATCATCATCCTGGCCTGTTTCCTGGTAGGAATCGGCTGTTGTTACTGCTTCCCAGTGCAATGCTGCCAAATACTTCTTTATCAAATTCACCATTGGTCGCTTATCACGTACAATGACGAATCCTGTTGGCCGCAATATGCGATCCATCTCGATTAATAGATCCTCTACACTGCAGCCTTTCTGTTCAATATCGGATAAGATTGTCGAAGCATGGAGTAGATCATAAGTCCTTGGATATGTTGAGAATGCTTCACACCTTTTATTTGCATGCACCAAAAACCATATGCATCAGGTAGAAAACTTTAGGCGTAAAAACATTTATCATAGTTCTGTTTGCTTCAAACTTGTTGAATATGCAAGCCTTGTAAAATTGTTTAACTTACCAGTCGTGCACGACACCTAAGAGGCCTCTGTCAAATATTATCTTGAGAAGGTTAGGTCCATTTTCTGGCACCACATTCATAACCCATACATCTTTGTTCTTCAGAGCAGCTGCAAATGAACCCATGTTTGCCTTCATGTCCATTACATTCCTCAGTGTACCAGGCTTAATTTTTGAGCTCAAAAGACTCCAATAATTATCAACCCTACGTAGCCAAATTGCCTGTAACACAAATCTTATCACTTTCCAACTCTTACATTTGCAGAGTATTTTTTTTCAATTTTTTTTTTTTTAAACAAGCACATCACATGAACAAAATAAAAAGGAAAATTTTGTCATTAATTACCATGTCCCTGTCAAACATACTATGAGCATAGCCAAAATCAGCCAGGCGGGGAGGAGCAGTTGTTAAACGAGCCGGCCAAGGGGCCAACCCGCTACTTCCGGCTAAATGAGTATCTGATAAAATCAACACACACATTTAGTTATTGGTCTATGAATTTCTATATTTATGGTGACAAAAATAATTTAAAAAATGTGGACAGCCAAATTTTACCAATCCTATTTATGTGTTGAGTAGAGACACGTATCTAAGGCTTCGATTTAAATTATGATACTTCTTTTGGGCTTTCAAGGCAAATATCAATTTTTCGTGCAAACAACATATTTTTTTTTTATTTATACTTGACATTTAAGTAATTTCACTCCACCACCCTGTAGCTTTTAAGGCCACAATACCTCAATACTAAAACAAAGCCGAATAATGAAGGTCCTAAAACGGCCCCAAAACAAGGAACACAAGAAATGGTCCAAAAGCACGAGAATCCCAAATTGCCATAAACCAAATCTCTTTATCACAAAATTAAAGCACTAAAGTATATAAAGTGAACCCAAGGGCTCCTTCAGAAATCACAATAGTAACCAGAATCATTAAAGCTTCTTCTGCTCCAGTCTTTCAGTTTGGTAATTACTTCAATATTTCAAAACGATTCGCTATAAATTTGAAAGGATGCTTTCCTTAACAATATTGTAATGGAAGGCCAAGGAGATAAGCAAAATGAGGGCAACATGACTTACAGTCAGAGTAGGGAGTGATGCAAGCTTCCATTGGGACATCCCACGCAGCATCTGGATCATCATCAGTTCTGCAGAGTGGAGGTTGAGCACCAGATGCTCTTCCGTTGTAACAGTCATTATTTAGAGGCTTAACCCAAATAACAGTTTGATCATGTTTAGCAGCAATTTTCCAACACATTCTTTCCGCAAGGGAGCTCATTTCTTTCCAAATTCTTAGATCATCTTCGTCCTGTGCATAGGCTTCAGGAGACGAGTAAACAAAATAGCCCCCTGGCCTGAGTAACCTATCTATCTCTAGAAGAAGAATTCCATTTCTTTGAAGCCAATCAATCCTACAGCGAGAACAATGTGCAAGTTCGTAGGATCTACTAGGGTAAGGAAGTCTTTTTGTCCCTAAAACACCAAGATATGCAGGAATTCCCCTCTCCAAGGCAAATTGGATCTGGTTTTGATGGACATCATTGGGAGCTAATGACATTGTAAGGATATCATTAGAAAGTAGGTATCCTCCAAAACTTGCTACTCCACAACCAACATCAAGGACTGTCCGCACATGTCCCCTATTGTTTATTCTTTTGCTCGGAAATCTTAGCATCTGTGAATTCAAAGCATGAATAAAAGATCATTGCTTTATTTCTCAGACAAATAAAAAAATTTATACAAGTAATGTTTTCTTTTCCTTTGCATGCCATCAATTGACTTACACTCGCAATTTGGGCAATATACTTATCAGCTCCATAATGGAAATGAGTTCCTCCCCCTGGGAATGAAATTTTCTCACCTTTGACAACCATCCAATTCTGATCAGACTTTTCAGTTGCTAGGTGAGGATGAGGTATATTTGCTTTCCATACCTCATCTCTGCTCCTAGGCCACTTGACTGGGATCTGCAGCCATCGACAGTAAGGAAAATACTAACACTTCATACCCTCTTGTTTCCTTAGCTGACTAAAATATGAACTTCCACACATCAGTTTTTAATAGCTTACCTTGTAGCCAGGGGGAGGAGGAATCAAGCAGTTGAAGCGCCTTTCAGGTCGTGGGCAATGTCTCTCATAGTGCTCCATCAAAGATAGATCGAGCTTCAATCTTGACTGGTATATTAGGTTCCTGTCCAGGCAAGGAATCAGCTCTGTATACCGATCATCACAAACCTTCCATGTGCAACAATACGTGTTAGCTCGAATTCATACACAAAATTACTGAGTTTAAAAAAATATAGAAGTTAGCTCGTCAACGAATTGCTCACCGGAAAACTTTTGAAAGTAATATCACCGTCTACATTTTCACCTAATTTGGTGGAAGAATCATCGGTGTAGTCATCCCCACTCCAATGTGAAGATCCCAATTTGCTCAATGATTTACTGCCATATTCCATAGCAGATGAACCGTGGCTCCGAGAGTATAAATAGACACCACAAATGATCACCAACACTAGCACCCAAGTGAGGAACCGCTTCTTTTGATGTTCATCGGATCTAGCCCTCATCATTATTCTAAACCAAAACTCGAAAATTGAGATCTACCTCCGACTTCAACATGGACAAGATGAAAATTGAAACTTCACTAGCTGAGTCATTGGAAAAACCAGAAATGAATTTGGCACCAGACAGTTTCAAATTTCACGTTTCACTTCAAAATACTCCAAATTTCTGACACTAGTATTCAAATTGGGACCCTTTGAGAGTTTCAGCGTCCAACGCAAAAACTGGAAAATGATTAGTAATACTGAAGTTACAAAGAAAAAACAAATGTTAAATGACAGAATACAACAAAGAAAGGCCGTCGAAAGAAAATCAACCACATAGCAACCAATTGGAAAAAGAGAAAGATAAATCATTACACATCTATGTGTTTGTTTATATAGCATGCAACCACGAAGAGACAGCGTAAAAGTTGAATATACCAGTATCAAAATTCATTAGCATTAGCATAGAAACCAAATGAGAGCATCAAGAAGACAGAAAAAGTTATGTGCTTGCCGCAAGCAATGAGCAAAAATAAGAGACAAAAGAGAAACATCCAGATGAAAATCAAATCTACCCAGTTCAATGAATTCTATATAGAAATGGAATGTTAAAAGAAAGAGAGAGGTAAAAACAGCGGAAAAAAAAAAAAAAAATAGTGAATCAACCAAAGACGTCAGCAATATTTCAAGGCCTGAAGACGAATACTTTCGGCTCCTTTGCGAGTAAAATTCTCGAATGCAGATGGGTAAACGAGAAAAACAAAGAGTATCAATCGTGCAATGTTATACCTGGAATGAAGAAACAGAGAGGGAGAAAGAGATGTGACGACGAATCACATGTAAAAGGAAAGAGAGAGATTTGGCAAGGGAAGGAAGCTGTTTGAGCGGCGACCAAACCATAACGAGCGAGTTTGGTTGTGTAGTGAGGTTGAGAGAGATGTAATGTAAGATTCTTCCGTTAAATGTTCTTACTTAGTTAAATACCGTTATGTACTTGGAATTTGTCAATTGTTTTTGTTTATTTATTTAGATCATTAAATTTGAAGTATCTCATTAAATAGTTATTTTCTTAATTTTTAATTATTTTTTAGTTTTTTTTAATTAGTGTAAAATATTTAATATGGGAGCTGAGAGTGTGAAAAAATATAAAAATTAATTAAATAGTTTTCAAGTATTAATTATACATTAAGAAGAGGATAAATGTATTTTAGTTTTTAATTAATAAAAACTAAGTCATAAACTTAAATAAATCTATTAGAATCAATCCAACATATTTTTATGTGAAGTAGTGATATTTTTCTGGGTACAAATCCTTCTTTAATCCTTGTCTTTTAATCAAAATTAGATTGATAACTAGCACAAAAGAAATTAAGTTAGTGGATGAAACTAATAAATATTAAATAAATCAACAGAATAAATAATAAATATTTATCAAGTATTATAACTAATATTTATTAGAGTACAATTGTAGTAACATAATAATTTTAAGTCTTTTATCAGGTAACACATAATTATAAAAGATAATGAAGGATTTAGATTTTATTTTAATTATTTTTTTTATTTTTTAATTTTTTAATAAGTAAAAATTAGTTAAGAATATAAAAGACTAACAGGAAATTCTTATCCCTGTTAAAAATGTATTTATAGATAAAGTGTAATGTGAAAAGAATAGAGGAAAAGAAGAAAGTTGATCTTGAAGTTTTTGAGTGAACTCCCACTTTTATGTGATAATATCTGCACACACTTAGACTTGGCAACTAGCAATTTTTATTTTATAGTTGTTGCGGCTTGAAAAAAACACATCTTAACAGGACCAGACGCAGTCTATAATAAAACGTGGGTTTGCATTTTTACTCAAATTTGAGATGGCTTTCCTTTATTTTATTTTGGTTAAGCTTAAGGACGTTACTTATTAATGCTTCACTGTTTTCACCACTTGATTTAAAGATAATAAACACTCCAACACCAAGTCCCCACATCAATTCTTATTTGTTATTTAATAACTTGATTCCAAGTTTACTACTCTTTAATTATAATTGAAATATATTGTTAACTCTTGAAGTAAATGTTAAAAGGACTGGTTAATATTGATAGATTTGGTCTATTACGTGTTCATTAATCTTTAATTAATTTGTCCAATTCATTAAATCAACTCACCATGAAATAAGCAAAGAAGAAAAATAGTTTTAATATTTTTTTAAATTTTTTGCGATACATTTACAAGGGGATGAGATAATGCTCAAAGAAAACAATCCATTGCAAAATTCAAATGATACAAATACCAATGAATTTATGTAAATTAAATACTTTTTCTTTTTATTGTTATCCTTGTGTTAAATATTTTAAATAAACTTGTTTAATAAAATTTTTTTGTTTTGATATCGTTGAATTCCTTTTCACTAAGTGAGATTCCCTTGCAATGATGGTGCTGAAATTTCTTCAATAAATTTAACAAGATTCTATTGCTTGATGCCATTGAAACACTTCAATTAATATAAATTATTCTCTCTAAGAATATTTTATTCACCTTGGAGAACAATACACAACCATCTTCACAATACTTGTGAGTATACTCTCTAAATTTAACAAAACAATAATTATAGACCATAATTTCTTACTAAGTTGATTTTACTTGAAAGATGGATGAATACAAGACAACTTATAAAAACAAAAAGAATACTAAAGAAAACAAAAATTATGTACAAAATTCTCTTTTAAGTGCATCTAAGACTTATCAGTATTGTAAAAATAAACACATATTTATAATAAATCCCTATTATTTAAAAAAAAAATTTTGTTTGTTAATTCAAGAAGAATAAAACTTCCTAAATAGGAAAAAAGTATTTTTTAAATTAAATTCTTGTCTTCTTAATAAATTTTCTTTTTCATTTGAATGGTAAAATTATCAACATAAATTTTCTCAATAATTCTTCATTTCTAACTTCTAATTACTACTCCCTTTTATCTCTCCCTTACTAACTACTACTCCCTTTTGTATAAACTACTACTCCTTTTTGCCAAAAGGAATACGCACCAAAAGAAGTGAGCCACAAGACCATAAAACAAATCCAGGTAATCAGAAAAAAAAAAATAAAAACATAAAATCCAAGGATGAAAATGTCCAAAATGAAAATTGCTCAATAATCAAACAACATAAGAGTAGTAGGATTACAAGTATCTAGAGTTGAAGTATCAAGAACATAAGGCTACGATGTGTCAGGGGTTGATGTGGATGCATAAGACCAAAAGATTTTCAATACGGATACACTGAACGGTCTCGATTTACTGCATAAGCATAGATCCTAAAGTGCAGAAATGTGTTGAAGCTCATTACGCAATGAGTCTTGCCAAGCAAGATCAGTAACAGGGGCATTCTGAGATATAGAAGTAGTAAAAGTACATTACAACTCCCCCTGAGGTGGTGGGGATGAACAATTCTGAAGAAATTTCATCAACATCCCTTAATGAACATGCGGAGTAGTAGACAGCTCTAATGTTTTGTTCATCCATTAAGATGCCATAAAACTAATGAAAGAAATGGTAATACATTCCTTGTAAGTATGTTGCTTGTGTAGGAAAAAATCATAGAAAAAATATTTCGATCCAAATCATAAGGGTGTCCCTTACCAATCTTTATCAACACTTACCCAAGTTTCTGTAAAGCTATTATGTAGTGTAGAGTTGGAGACTAATTTTGAAATCTAATAGTGGTCCCAATCAAAGTCAGATAAAAATTGTAAGAATTATTCTCTTTGGGAGAGAATAGTACCACAAGCTTGAATAATTTTTTTCTTCTCCTTTTTATTTCAATCAAATACTCATTTAAATAACCTGAGTGGCAGCCAAATGCCGAACCTCTAGGTCCTCTCTGCAACGAAAAGGAACTAACAAAAAATTAAAACAAATATAAACGTTGTATTTCTCACGCGAAAAGATTGCCTTGGACTTGGTCTTGCATGCATGCATCCACCATTTCTTCATGCCACGTTTAAACAACCTTGGACTTAATCTTTCTTCATGCCACGTTAAAGATTGCCTTGGACTTGGTCTTGGTCTTGCATGCATGTATCTGCCATTTCTTCATACCATGTTCTACATGCCTCGTTATCCTAATACCTAGTATTCTTCCTTGAAACTCTATTGGATCTTCGTGGTTCATCGTTGCCTGCCCGATCAAATGGATCTTGTCCCCCAGATCTACTTCAGGGAACTGTGCTTTCAATATTTCTGTCCTCTCCTAAGTGGCTTCCTCTGTTCGTAGATGTTTCCAGTCTACTAAACTTTCCTCAATAAATTTGTTACCTTTTTTGATCCAACTAAAGTCAATGATACGCTCGAGCTCGAGTACCACTACTCCTTCATTAGTGACTGGAAGAAAATTAGAACTCACCTCGTTAGGACCTCCCACATATTTCTTTAACAAAGGCATATGGAAAACAAGGTGGATGTGTAAGCTTTCCGGAATCTGTAGTTTATATGCCATCTATTGGAGATAATTTTCAAACTGATGTACATATGTATGAGTATATATATACAAGTAAAGTTGTTTATACATTAATGACCAAATATCCAAATCAAGCATGTATACATGTACGAGTATATATACACAAATAATGCTAAAATCAATCTAAGCATTAATGGCCATTTTTTGTCTTCATGCATGCACAAAACCATACACAAGGTAGTAACATGGGAGCTGCAACCTAAAGCCGCTGCAGCACCTGACTCTCTGTTTTGTATATTATATGTAGTGTTGTGGCGTTGGGTCACGGTTTGGGCTGATTAGACATAATCCTTCATTGTATTTTTTTATATTTTGATTTAATTTATATTATAAATTAAATTTAAATATAATTTAATGATCATAAATAAAAGAATACCATAAATTAAAGTATTTCTAAAAAGGTTATGTGTACATTAAAAAAAAAAAAGTCTGAAATAGTTTTGAGATATAAAAAAGAACAACAAAAATTTCTCTTCTTTGTCCTATTATTTTTTTAAAATTTTTTAAATTAAAATTCATATTTTCTTGCATTAAAATTTTAATATTTTATTTATCTGTAAAAATAAAATATTAATTCTTGACGTACTTACAATATTTAAATATATTCAGATTTATTTTTATCAATGCACAATGCAGGCAAATACAAATATTTTATTTTATTCTATAAACGTATTTACTTAATTCATATGTATCACTAGACTGGTAAGAACAAATAACGTGTTAAGAAAAGTGAATGTTGTATGATTTAAAATACGTAACTTACATATTTGTTTATTTTTTCTTTTCATATTATATTATTGTTATTTATTATTATTTATTTCATCAACTTCAAAATTATTTTCTCTTACTTCATTTTACAAATTTCTATTTCACTGTACACACTCCCACGAATACCATCTTGCCAATTTTTAGCAAAATAGGATAGGGCCCACAAAATCAACTAGCTAATTTCTAGTGTGCTCGTTTGAATGCAGTGCTTTGATGATAGGGTTGGAGCCGCAAGAACACAATATCGCCTTTCTTGGAACTCTACATCTCACCTCTTTAAATCTGCAGCTTGTTTCATGTGTTTGATGGCAACTCCAAGGTTGTTCTTAAGTTGGGGTAATAGCTTATCTCGGTCAAGAAGGCTTCTGTCCACCTCATTAACTGGTGAAAGCCCTGCTTGGTAGAATGGAAGCGTCAGAGGTAGGTGACCGTAAAGAACTTAGAAAGGTGACGTCCTAGTCGAGCTATGATAAGTCGTATTATACCAATACTCTGCCCATGGTAGGAATTTTATCCATTTCTTAGTCCATTGATGAATAAAGCTAGATTAACCACCTCGGATTAACCATCCGTTTGTGGGTGGTTGGCGAAATTGAACTTTAATTTAGTGCCAGACATGGAGAAAAATGCCTTCCAAAACTTACTGATAAAAATAGAGTCATGGTCACTAATAATCGATCTAGGCATACCATGCAATTTTACCATGCCCTTTACGAATTTTCAGCTACGGTCTTGGCAGTGAAAGGATGAGTAAGAGACATGAAATGAGCATATTTACTTAACCTATCTACGACCATAAGCACTGTATTTTTTGTCAAGATAAATGGTCAACCTGGATTACAGAAGTTGAAATCTGCAGGAAGCAATTACATTGAGCTTGAAGAAGGTAATGACATCAAGTAAGGAAAAGCAGTCAGTTGAAGTTATCTGACAGGCTAAATAACAATGAGTTTGCTAAATCGTCATTAGTTAATATTAGCTTGAAGATTAATGGTAGTTTACTCTGTTATAAAGTTGTTTGTTAATGAACTGTATTGGTAGTTTAGTTAGTTATAAATTCAAAAAATTAAGGGAATTTAGTTAGCTGATTTTATGATTATTTTGTTAAAAATTTCTGAAATTGTTCTGTACATATAAATAGGTTGTATTCTTCGTATTAATGCAATTAAGAACAGAGCCAACAAAATAGAATTTCTTAAAACTTTCTCTCAAGTTTTCTTGGAAACCAAACACTTCCTGATTCTTGATTTTTTTGCCAAGAGAAGTAGGCAAACCTTCAATGAAATTGAATGTGATATCATCCCATACTTCACACAGAATGGATAAAGGCTGAAAAAACCTGCTAGAGCTGAGGCTTGTTTTTAGGTTCTTTGACATTTTTCGTAGACGATTACAAAAGTTTGAACCTCCTTGTATATAGTAAGCCAATAAAACTGTTAAGCCAACCGCTTGTATGTTCTAAGTACTCTTGAGTGACCTACAGATGTGCTAGCACGAAATTCCTCCAACAGCTTGCTTCGGATTTCAGGTACCCGAGGCACTACAATTCAATTTTTGAAGAACAACAGTCCGTCATGCTATTGGTAAGGGCCTCCAGGTTTCTCCCTCGCATTGTGGCCCACTTGCTCAGTGTAAGCATCTCATGGTAACGTTTTTTTTTAATTTTCCACAATTGGACCTACGGCACAAATTAAGTGTGAAGAACAGGACTATCAGGCTTGCGAGACAGCGCATTTGCCGCAGAATTTTCACGGCCTGGTTTGTATTTGATCTCATAAATCATAGCCAAGCAATTTTGCCACCCATTTTTGTTGCTCTAGGGTAGTTACACATTACTGCAAAAAATATTTGAGGTTGCGTTGATTCATATGAATGAAAAACTTCTTTCCAAAAGGTATGGCCGCCAAGTACGGATAGCTTCTACCATGGCCATCATCTCCTTAGCATAAATGGACCAAGTTTGCCTCGTCACACCCAAGGCTCGACTCAAAAAAGCAATGGGCTGTCCTTGTTGGGTTAGCACCACCCCTATCCCATCTTCGGATGCGTCAATTTCAATGGTAAATGGCTTACTGAAGTTGAGTGTGACTAATGTGGGGGTAAATATCATGGCCTCCTTAAGTACACAAAACACATCATTCATCGCATCGCTTTTACCAAATTGCCCTTTTTTTAGAAGATTTGTGAAAGGTCGAGCTAGGATCCCATAAATTTTCACAAACTTTCTGTAATATTCTGTTAACCTTAAAAAACCAAGTAGCTCAGAGATGTTAGTAGGACGTGGCCATGCTACCATGATTGCAATCTTGGAATGGTCTACCTTTACCCCTTGGCGTGTCATAATATGCCCCAAATATTCTAGATCTCGTTGGCCAAAGGCGAACTTGCTAGCTTTAATAAATAATTATTACTGTCTTAAAATTTTTAAGGTTGAAAAGTTGATGGAGCAATGCATAAGCCAAATGGCATTACCAAATACTTGTAATTGGCCGCTATGAGTCCGAAAAGCCTTTTTAAGAACATATTGAAGATGTACCCTTACCTGATGGCATCCTGTTGTAAGATCGAGCTTTGTAAAATAAGTAGCACTGTGTAACTCATTGACTATCTCTTTTACCGTTGGAATTAAGAAGTGATCTTTAATGGTCATGGCATTAAGTGCACGGTAATCGGTACAAAATTGCCAACTTCCGTCCTCCTTTTTAACCAACAGCACTATGGATGAGAAGGGACTTGTGCTTGGCCTTATAGTTCCTTGGTTAAGCATTTCTTGCACCTGCTTTTCAATCTCTACTTGTTGAAAGTAAACATAATGATACAGCCCAACATTTACGAGCTCAGTCCCTTCTTCAAGTGGAATACAGTGATCCACTTCCCTCACAGGTGATAATTGGGTAAGCTTAAACAATTTAGCGTATCGCTCCAATAATTTCTGCATGTCCGGGCGCATGTTGTCTCCGAATTCATTAGTCATGAATTGTAAACACACTGCAAATAAGGAATGTCCTTGGCATAGCTCCCTTGTTATATCCTTGACAGAAGTTGTCTGTATCGGTGGTTGATCCATCTCTTGCAACTTTTTGACTACATTTCCCTATTGGAATTCCATCTTGAGTTATTTCCAATTGCATATGATCGAGCCGAGCATTTCTAGCCACTGCACTTCGAGCACTACATTAAGGCCAGCAATAGGAATAACGTGGAGTGTTAGCATGAATGAAATTTCTTGCAAATCCACTAGCACCTTGTCGAACCTGCCTTGGCATTTTAGCTTATTACCGTTGGCCACACGTACAAAAATTGGTTTGGTTGGCACCACTGGTAGTCAAAGTTGTCAGTAATGTGGTTGCCGATGAAATTGTGGGTTGACCCACAATCAATCAACGCGCTAACTTCCGGGGCCCAATCTTGGCTGATACTCACATAGTCTTAGGTGCTGTCTAACCCCATAGTGCGTCCAGTGTAATCTCGGACTCTTGCTAGATCACACGATCTTCCTTAGCTTCTTGCTCATTAGTGACATCTTCAACATTATCAACAATATCGTGTCTTTCTAACAAAAGAAGCCGTGGCCCTTGGCAGCGATGTCCTGCTGTAAAGCATTCGTTGCAATAAAAATACAAACCTTGAGCGCGCCTTCTCTACATTTCGTCCTAAGTCAATCGTTGCACGGTAGATGTTGGCACCGCAAGAGCAACCCGAGCTGGTGGTAGAAGGGTTTGAAGGCTTTGTGGCGGCAGTGGTGAACGTATGTATCTCCGCTGGCGTGTGAGTTGATTGTCTTTCATTTTTGCTAAGCTTATGTCATCCGTTAGTGATTATGGTTTAAACATTCTGATCCTATCGTTAATTTTGGTATTCAATCCTCGTATAAATGTACCCACAAGTGTCTTTTGAGTCCATCCGCGAACTCGATTCCCTAGCCTATCAAATTCACGTTGCTATTCTCTTAAAGAGCTGACTTGTCTGATTCGTGACAGGGCTTCATTGTAGTCTTCGTAATCTGATGGTTTAAACCGTGCTCATAGTTCATCTTCAACGATTTTCTATGATAATGCCCTATCTTCATTCTGATATGTCCTCCGAAGCCATTGACACCGTTAGTTGGCCTCGCCTTCTAAGTTGAAAGATGCTAGTGGCATTTTCTGAACTTCCAGGATGATTTGAAATTCAAAGAACTGGTTTACACGATTGAACCACTCTGTAGGGTCTTCCCTACTGTATCAGGGAAATTTCAATTTCGCCATTTTTCACAAACACACAAGTCTTCTGCTATTGGTGTCTTCTACATTATCATTATGGCAATTTTGAGAGTTTTCTCCTCGCTCATTGTTGCAGACAATTTTGTTAGGCTCCTCTCTAAATGAGCGAAACATCTCAGACATGTGGTTGAAGCTTTCCTCCAAATATTGGAGCTTATCGGCAACTCCTAATTGCATTTGATTCAAACCTTCATGAAGGCCACTGAATCCCGCCTCTAAGCTTTCAATCGGCTCCTTGTTGGTCGCCATTCAGCAAAAAAGATTAATCTGGCTTTGCTACCACTTGATAGTGGTCCTAATCAAAATCAAAAAATAATTGTAAGAATTATTCTCGTTGGGTGAGAATAGTACTATAAGTTTGAATAATTTTTTTCTTTCCCTTATTATTTCAATCGAATACTCATTTAAATAACTTGAGTGGAAACCGAATACCTAACCTCTAGGTCCTCTCTACATTGAAAAGAAACTAACAAAAAATTAAAACAAACATAAACGTTGTATTTCTCACACGAAAAGATTGCCTTGGACTCGGTCTTGCATGCATGCATCCACCATTTCTTCATGCCACGTTTAAACAACCTTGGACTCAATCTTTGTTCATGCCACGTTAAAGAATGCCTTGGACTTGGTCTTGCATGCATGTATCTGCCATTTCTTCATGCCATGTTCTTCATGCCATGTTCTTCATGCCACATTATCCTGATACTTAGATTCTTCCTAGGAACTCTATTGGATCTTCGTGGTCCATCAAAATCACAATCGAATGCAACATCGAATAGAAAGTCCTCGTCGTAAGAGTGCAAAAACTTGACTCGGTTGTCCATGTGGCATCAGTGCCCACAAGTTCTGAACCAATGTCATCTGATGAAAGCGTTAGAGTGCTTTGCAAGTTTGCCACATTAAAATCCTTACTTGCAAAGAACTTATTAATGTTTGGAAAAATCAAACAAATGGCCTAACACATGATACCACAAAGAACTTGAGCTTATTTTTACTAACAAATTCGCATAAAATTCATACACAATAGAGGCAGCAAATTGACTAATGCGTTTAACACTTCTAAATAAATTTTATTTCATCAACATATAAACTATACCACAATTTTGAAACTTTTTCAATTGAACCATAAAGATTATGAGCAAATATTATTTTGGATATTGAATGAATTTACAATAAAAGCACATATAATTTATGCAAGAAATTCTAGTTGAAAAAGAAAAAAAAAACTGTATATCTATAAAATCCTGACAGTGAGGGATTTCCTTTTTATTCAAAATTTCTAATTCATGTAGCCGTTGAGATATTTATTTCTAATGTAGTGAGGGATTTTCTTTTTATTCAAGATTTCCAAGTCAGGTAGCCGTTGAGATATTTGTTTCTATACTGATCTGTTCTGTTTTTAATTTCTTATCCTTGTTCTATTTTTTTGCTTGTTGACTCATCTGTTCTGTTCTTAATTTCTTATCCTTGCTCTGTTTTCTTGCTTGCTGACTTAATTTTTGGTTCTATTTTAATCCTTACTGATTTAGTTCTCAGTTTCTGGTTATAATCTTTATCATCCCCTTTGAAGCTGGGAAGTAAAAGTTGATGAACTCCTAACTTTTTTCGAAAATTATAAAATTGTAATTTTGACAATGCCTTTGTTAAAATATCTGCAATTTGATTAGTGGAGGGTACAAAACGGGTTATTAAAAAACATGCTGCCACTTTTTCACAAACAAAATGGTAATTCAATTCTATGTACTTCGAGCGAGTATGGAAGACTGAATTTCTTGTCATGTGTAGAGTACTAATATTATCACTTAGTAATCATGGGGCTCGGAGAAAAGGTAACCCAATATCATAAAGCAAATATGTAATCCAAGTAACTTCAGCTGTAATTGATGCCAATACTCTATATTCAGTTTCTGCACTAGAGCACAAAATAGTTGGTTGTTTTTTTGAAGACCAAAATATACAATTAGCTCCAATATAGATGGCATACCTTATTGTGCTTCATCTAGTTTCAACACATCCTGCCCAATTTGCATCACAAAAAGCAAAAATAGTTAGTGAGCTTTGTTGTAAGTAACGTAAACTATAATTTATACTTCTTTTAAGGTAACGTAAAATTCTTTTGATAACACAAAAGTTTGCTTCATTTGGTGCTTAAAAATGGTGACAAAATTTATTCATAGCATGTGTTATATCTAGACATGTAAATGTTAGAAATTGTAATGCTTCAACAATTTTTCAATAGTCCATAGGATTCACAAGCTTCTCATCATCTTGTTGAGGTTGTTGTTTTACTGTCATTGGAGTTGCAGAGTGGGTACTTTCCATCATTTTGGCCCTTTGAAGGTCTCTTGTATATTTGCTTTGGGACACAAATATTCCTTTATTAAAGTACTTAATTTCAAGGCTAAGGAAGTAGTAAAGTTTGCCTAAATCATTCAATGCAAATTCTTTTTTAAAAAGATTGATTAACTGCTTAATGAAAGAATTATCATTCTCTATGATAATAATATCATCTACGTATATAAGTATTAGTGTTATGCAAGTGTTTTTATGCAAAGTAAATAAAAAGGAATCTGTTTTACTACATTTAAAACTAAGATGGAAAAGGTAGTAAGAGAGCTTATCAAACCAGGTACGAGGTGCTTGTGTTAAGCCATATAAAGATTTTTGAAGCTTATAGACATGATCAGAAAAGGAATAATCAGAGAAATTTGGTGGTTGTTCTATATAAATTATTTCCTTTAAATATCTATGTAGGAATACATTTTTGACATCAAGTTGCCTCATCACCCAATTTGAAGATGTGGCAACGGCCAAGATAGCTTGTATGATGGTGTATTTTACTATAGGACTGAATGTTTCTTCAAAATCTAATCCTAGAACTTATGTATAGCCTTGAGCCACCAATCTAGTTTTGTACAATCTATGGTACGGTCTTCTTTGAATTTGATGCGAAAAATTCATTTTAAACCCATTATGTTGCAATAAAATGGTCTCAGCACTAGAATTCATGTTTGATTATGCTTGAGTGCTTGAAACTCCTCTTTCATTACATCATTCTAGTGAGTTTCTTTAATTGTAGTCTTTCAATTCTTTGGTTCAACATTTGCAGTAAGTGCCATTTGATTTGCGAGAACTGAGTTCTTTTTCAACTTATATTTAATGATAATATGACGAGAAGGAATTATAGAATTCTCAACTTCAGGCTGATTCAAATCATGTGGTTGCAAAGATTCTTCATTACGTTGCTCTATTGGTATACGTAAGTCAACAAAGATGTTAATGCCATTAGAATAATCAACTGTTGTGACACGTTTGGATGTTGTTGTGGTTTCTTCATCGGTATTTGACGTCACTGCTTCTTCATCATCAAGAGTTTAAAATGTTGATGAGACAGAATTTGAGTTAAAATCAATTGTTGGTGCTTGGTTAGAGATTTCAAAATTGGTATTGTTTACTTCATGTGTTGTACGTGTTTTAAATGAGCTTGAATCAGGGTCGAAATCATCTACTCTATGATATGCATTATCATCTTCATGTGTTGTTAGTTAAATCAGTGCCTCAGGCAAGATTGAATCAACGTTAAAATCAACTACAACATCAGAATTAGAATTAATTGCAGCTTATTGATTGATATTTTCCTCACATATTTCTGGTTGAATATGTGTTGCAGGTGAAGTGAAATTCTTTGATTTTTTTTTTAACAAAAGTTTTAATTTATTAAAGGTAGTCCATTCCTATTTTTCCTGCATAGATGAAGTATAACTCTTGTTATTATAAGGAAAATAATTCTCATAAAAAATGACACATCGTGAGATATAGACTTTGTTGTTTATAGGATTGAGATATCCATATCCTTTATGCATTAGGCTGTATCCTAAAAACACACAAGAATAAATTTTTTTAGAAAATTTATTTCTTCCATGATCTCGCAAATAAGGAAAGCACTTGTAACCAAAACTTCTCAGATTTTTATAGCTAGAAACATAATTATATAATTTATAAAAAGGAGAGTCCATATTAAGAACAAAATATGGTAACCTATTTATGATAAACACAGCTGTAAAGAAGGTTTCTATCTAATAACACATTGGTAAATAAAAATAAAATAATAATGTTAAACCAGTTTCTACAATATGTCGGTGCTTTTGTTCAACTACACCATTTTGTTCAAGTGTGCTAGGATAAGAAATCTGGTGTACAATCCCACATTGTTTTAGGTGTTGTTTGAAAACATTAGAGGTAAATTCACCTCCATTATTACTTTGAAATTTTTTTATCTTTTTATCAAATTGGTTTTTGACTTGTTTTTGAAATTTGATAAAATAATTAAAAAAATCTTGCTTAAGTTTTAAAGGATGTAACCACGTATAACGTGAAAAATCGTCTATAAAATAACATAATAATAAAATTTTTGTGTAGATATATTTGGTGTAGGACCCCACAAACCGCAATGAATTTTGCTCAAAGGAGAGTTTGATATATTATTGGAAAGATTGAAGGGAAGTTTAAAAATCTTTCCCTTTTGACAACTAGAACAAACTGAATTTAACTAATTAGAGACTTTAATAAGTCTTTATTATGAAGAAACTTAATGGATTTAAGTTGAGGATGTCCCAGCCTTTGATGACAAATAGTAAGAGGAGTATTGTTGCCTTTTATCATAGTAAGAGCTTGATTTTGTTCCTTTTTTAAGGCATACAAACCAGCCTTCTTATGTCCTTTAGCCAGAATCTGTCCCTGCTGATCCTTAATCAAAAAATCATTTGATGTAAATTTAATAGAACAACGATTATCGGTAGTAAATTAAGTAACAAACAATAAAGTTTTCTTTAAGTTAGGAACAAGTAACACATTATTTAAAAGAAAATGAATATTGCCAGTATTCAATTTTGTTTATCCAACATGTGATATTTTTAATCTTTCACCATTACCAACAAAAATTGAATTATTTCCATGACATGGTTTGAGTTTTTTTAGCTTACCTTGATCGTTGGTCATGTAAGCTGTAACACCTAAATCAACATAAAATTTGGATCATTTTGGTCATCAAAGTTCATTGCTGTTAGTGCTTATAGAAGTTCTTTGGATTGATTATCATAATCATACCTGTGCCAACATCCTTTGGCAGTATGATAAGGCTTACTATAAATTTAACAAAAAATCTTACCTTTGAATTGATTTTTTTCTAGAGTTTGTGATTTTTGTTCTTGTTGTCATTGAAGATTGTTTCTAGGATGGTTCGGTTGTCGAATTATTGTTGTTATTTTTGTTGGCAGGAATATAACCACGTCCCTTTGAATTAATGCCACCATGTCCCCTTCATCTTCCTCTTTAGCTCAAAAAGGCTTGAATTTAGTTTAAATTAATCTTGTTTTCTTCTTCTTGTATAAGCAAGTCTTGTTCATGATTTTCAATAGCCATAATGAACAATTTATAGGTAGGGTATGGCAGTTTAGAAAGCATGGCTAACCAAAAATCTTGATATTTCGGTCTAAGGCCCTGAGTAAAATTAAAGACTTTGTCTAAATCTGCAACATGTTTATTAATGGTAGCAAGAGAATAACACAAGTTTTTAAATTTGCATATGTAATCTTCAAGTGTCAAGTTATTTTTCTTTAAGGTGAGCATTCAATCAATAAGATGTACATCTTTTTCTTTGGTCATAGGTAGGAATTGATTTTCAAGAGAAGTCAATAAGTGCCATGCCATTTCTACTCCATCAATTGAACTAATGACTTCTTCAGTCATAAACCCTAACAACCAGGATGTGAGAAGTCCATCATTGCTAGTCCAAATAACCAGTTTAGGATTCTCCATCATTTCTCCATCGAATTTTTGTATTTCTTCTGGTGGTGTTTCAATATTTTTAATGTGACGTCTCATGCCAAGGCTTCGAATAAGGGGCAAGACTTGGGAATGCCATAGAAGAAAATTAGTTGGACTTAGTTTAATGGAGACTAAGTTCGTGCACTGATGAAAAGACTAGATGTTAAGGGTTAGTTCTTTTGTGAGGGAAAATGAAGAAGCGGTTAATGCTGCACCATGATTCATAGTTGAAACAAGCTCTAATACCATAAAGAATGTGAGAAAATATTATTCTGGGTATTGAATAAATTTACAATGAAAGCAAATATAATTTATACAAGAAATTCTAGTTGAAAAAGGAAAAAAAATAAAAGTTGTATATCTATAGAATCATGACAGTGAAAGATTTCCTTTTTATTTAAAATTTTCAACCCATGTAGTCGTTGAGATATTTGTTTTTATACTGATATGTTCTGTTCTTAATTTCTTATCCTTGCTCTGTTTTTCAGCTAGCTGACTCACCTATTATGTTCTTAATTTCTTATCATTGCTCTGTTTTCCTCTTTGTTGACTTAATTTCTAATTCTACTTTAATCCTTGTTGATTTAGTTGTCAGTTTCTGATTCTGATCTTTATTAAACCATTCATTCACATATAAACTTTCTCCAATAATGACAAAACATAAATCATGATTCTCTATAGTACCAAATTGATGAAAGTAAACTTTAGAAGCATCACAATGATACTAAGAGTTAGTAGTACAAATATTTAAAAAAACATAAACAACAAAATCATTAGTTTAAAATTTCTTTACCTATATTTTTCTAGGTCGTCAAAAAGTTTGAAATTCTAATTTCATTTTAATTTTCAAGAATTTTAGGAATTGAAAGAATTGATGTCAAATATGACAAGTGATGTTGTAAAGACGAATTTCAAACAAATGTAACATGTGACATTTAGGTCAAATGTGACATGTGACATTTAGGATAAATGTGACATGAGACAAATTTTAGGACAAATGTGACATGTGACAAATTCTTAGTCCTACCTTAAGAATCATAAGATTAATGATCTAAAACCTTACTTTTAATTATACTAAAAGCATTGAAATTAGTAAGAGAAGCTTTTACAAAAGCAAATTTCATAACAAATTGGTTTTTCACTATGATGGCCAAGTCTTTGATGATTGCTACAATTTTTTCTAAGGTTAAAATATAATCAAGTTTAAAAGTACCCAAATTTAGCATCTTCAAGGATTTCTGAGTATACTCAAGATCATGTTTTAATTCACTTATCCTTCTATCTTTTATAGCAATGATGGTATTCATATTGTTCATCAATTTTAGCTTTAGTTTGTTTGTCTAAACGACCACCAACTTGCTTTCCTAAGAATTTGTAGCGGGTTTGCATAGTTTTGCCCATTTGTTGAATATCATTTAAGCATGTATGATCTCCGTGTCTAGCTCATCCTTATCACTATTTTTGAAATATGTTTCATAGGGATCGAGTTTAATGTTAGTCATTTTTGTTGTTTCATTCTGACAAACATTTGTTCATTTTGTTATAATAGAATTAGAAAATTGTAATTTTCATTTTTTTATTCATAACGAAAGTAAACATTAAATACAATGTAATTATTTATATTTTCTAATATTTTCTTTATTGATTCATCATCACTAAAGTGATATTATCGCCTTTGACTATTCTTGAGTATAGTAACATATTCGCATTTTATATTTTCAAATACTTCACATTCCCTACATTCAATACTTTTGTTATTCTTAAAAGGTTTGAAAGAAGACCCACCTTTTAAAAGCTTATTCTTATGGCACATATTTTTTAGAATCTTGTTGAAATTATTAGTGAGAAGAACAATTACCTCAAAATTATCGAAGTCTGAATTTTCTTTATCTTTACCGTGCATTACTTTGGCTTAAAAAGCTATGTTTGTCTCCTTCTTTCTTTGCTTCAATTCATCTAAAATTGTCTAAGAGAACCCATCAATTCTCTTAACGTCATTGAATCAATATCCTTACTTACTTTAATAATAATGACTTTTGATTGAAACTTTTTAAGAAGAAGTGATCGCAATATTTTTATTACTAGCTTGAATTTTGAATATATTCCTTTTTTAAAGTATAAGATTTTTTAGCAATATCATTTAATTTAAAATTAAAATCAGTAAACAATTCATTATCATCCTTTTTAGATTTTCGAATCTAGAAGAAGTATTGGGACTTTAAATGGCTTCCCTACTAAAGGTCCCTCATGGATAATGTGAAGAATGTCCCTATTCTCGTAGAGTTTTTCATTACAAAGATAACAACAATGATTATTTTACAAGTGTCTAAGTGTGATTGGTATAATATTACCAGGTTAACATAAACCATACCCAATGTGTTTTAATTTTACTCATTCAATAGTATGGGTGATTAGTTCACAGTTGCAATGGTTTTTGCTCATGAACATAGTACATTTACGCTAACATTCAGTGTTTCTAATTGGATTCTTATGCACTTGTCCATGTTTTTTCAGGTTTAGAAACCATATTTCTTTTGTCATCATTCACGGTGGAAGGAGTCTAGCCAAAATAATATTGCGTGACATGCTTCCTCGTCAATGATTTTGATAAAAGCTCTTATTCTTGCCTTCCAATATGAGTAATTTCATATCATTAAGTAGTAGTGATCAAGAGATTATTCCCCTTTTTCTTTGAGAAGCCATACACTACAAAAATAAAATGACTTATAAAAACAAATAAATTGTGATCAATTATAAAATGTGTTACTAAAGATAATATATAGTGAGTAATATCAATATTTGTTAATATTGAGTATTTATTTTTAATTTGAATTATTACTTAATTTTTTTTTTAATGCTATAGAGACAATTATATTAAATATGTCACAAAAAAATTATAAAACTTAATTATATTTTAGTATTTGGGATAGTTTTAATTTGTCCCCAATTAAATTTGCCTTTCTAGTAAATATTTTTGTGACATTCCTTTAAAAATTTATTGCTACTTTTCTTCCCCACACCTTACAGCCACCTCTTCCTCATTGTCTTGCTCTTCTCCTCCACCCAACCGCCGTACTTGTTTTCAATATTTCTCTCTAATTCGGTTGATAATTCTTGAATGTATTTTTCTCCAATCGAAGATTCAATAAAGGATATGGTGAAGATGTCCAGGCCTATCATATCAAAATGGTTGTAGAAAGAAAACCTGGTCACCTATTTCATTCAATGTTCCGGGGCAAGGGCTTGCCTAATTCGACTAAATTTTGGATAACAAAAGGTGGCCGATCTGCTTTGATCTTTGATCAAGGAAAATGCCCAGTCAGCCACCGACTCGGTGCGGATCACGTGACCTATAGCTTTAGTATATGCCACAAATATTTAGTGACAAACAAATATTTATGACGTATGCTAAATTGTCACTACAATTTTTTTGTGAAGGTGGCAAATGCGATAAATAAATAGTGACATATTTTTTTTACAAGTTAATTTTAATGACAAATATGTTACATATAAAGACAAATTTTTCATCCCAATAAATCACTTCTTTTATACCAAAATGTCATCAAATAAATCAGTGATCCATTCGCATGCCAATTGATAGAATCGATTTATTAAATTTTTACCAACTTTTAACTTATGACGGCTAATTAATTAAATCAACAGACTACAAAGTAAGTAAAGAAGATAGATAATTTTAACGTTATTTGAATTTTTTTAATCTTACATTATCATGCCATATTTAGAAAAATCTTTTTAACAAATTCAACACTATCCTCTTGCTTGTTATATTAAACTTCCTTCAACTAGCACAAATTCTTTTTTAAAAAAAATAATACACAAACGTCTTCACAACGCTTATGGGAATACTCTCTAAATTTAACAAAATAAAATTAAAGACTCAAAATTTTTTACTAAATTATTTTCACTTTAATGTTGAGACAAATACATGAATAATTTAAAAAAACAAAAAGAAAACCAAAAAAAATAAAAATTACACACAAGCCTCTCTATCAAGTGTGTCCAATGCTTATTAAAGTTTTGAAAATAAACACATATTTATAATAAAATCCTAAACTTCATTTAAATAAAATTTTTGTTTTCTAAATCTAAAAGAAATAAACTTTTGCTAACTAAGAAAATGGCTCTCATAAATCAAACTCTTGTTTTTTCAATATTTTTTTTTTAAATTGAAGAATTTATCAATATAACTAAAAAATTTGAATGCAAAAACGTCCAATTGTCCTAACTTGTTTCAATAGAATTTACAACAAAAATTCCTTTTTTCAGAACAAGTCAATGACTACTTAAGTCAACGTTCATGGTAAGTTGTCGTACGAGGTCAACTCTGTAAATCCTAACAAATTTTCAATAACTTATCTCTTTTCACGTATTTAAACTTTTATATGTGACTGAACTGATATAGACAAAAATATTGCATTATTGGAAATATAGATTAGGAAGATCATTCACTATCTAAGTCACGTAGAAAACACGTGAAAACAACTGTGTTGCGATTATACTTGCACAAGTCATTCAATAATAGTTTTAAGGCACTACAAGGACAATACAAGATTGGTATGTATGGCCTCGTGACCTGTGATTTATAGAAGAGGTAGGAAGATATTCTAATCAGAAAACCATATTGGAAATTATTCTATTATGACATGACTGTCCGTCCCTACATAGTTTGTTATGAAAATTGGTTTGGTCTGGAAAATCAAGGTTGTTCCACCATTCGAAATGCCTGATATATGAGGTGGTTGTCATACTCAAGTGGAGATGATGATAGAGAGAGGCCGGGACTACATGGGGCTGATTACAATGTTTTAGAATCCAATGTTATGAAGAGATATTGATTTATAGATTGACAGGCTGCAATAGGAGCCAGATTCTTGTTGCTAACTTCAAATTATTTGGACAAGGCAGTGTTCAATTATTATTCTTGAGGGACCGTGTTGTCAGAGACTTAGTTGCGATTAACTAAAGTAACAACCATAGTTAGTCGGATATCATCCGATGCCCGTCATCAATTCTCATGATTGAGGTGCGGGCTGTGGAAGCATGAAGTTATCTTGTATTTCAAAGGCAAGCCATTTTCAACTGTGGTCTATACTATTGTTTCACATTAAATGTTTTTTTTTTCCCCTCTCATTTAAGATTGCTTTGGTGGATTATGCCGGTTCAATTTCTCGATCGAAGAACATATGTTATCAGGATCTGTTAGGATAACAGGCATTGTCACAAGATTTACAAGTCATAGCGGTTGTTTTGTACTTACTATGTTAATTATTATATTTTTGTTTGGACTTTTTTGCTATGCATGCATTATTGTTACACCATATTGATAAGTTGTCCAAATGCATATGGGACCAATTAAGCTTTACGGTAATTTCTTGCTACAGAGTTTTAGATATCTAAGCCGACGCCTCCGCAGTTAGATGACAGACTGCTGGCTTTGTAGTACTATCCTGCCAACCAGTTACTTTTCTTGTTCTTTATTCCTTCGATAGCATATGCAATCCTTTTTATTTCTGGGAAGAAACAAAATTTGATGGGTCTTAGGGAAGTCTTTGCACTGGACCAACCAACAAGGTGTGTTCCTATATATACCTCAAAT
Organism: Khaya senegalensis; assembly: GCA_032402905.1. NCBI lineage: Eukaryota > Viridiplantae > Streptophyta > Magnoliopsida > Sapindales > Meliaceae > Khaya > Khaya senegalensis. The sequence continues at coordinate 2,016,802 of CP135542.1, read as the reverse complement.
AATAGGGGCGTCCATGTTGTTATACAAGTGAGATTTTAATATACAGTTTATCTTTCTCAAGGCTAAACAAAGAGGATAATCCCTAAAACGTCAGGATTAAGACCTTAACTACATTTTAATCAACTAATAATCGTCAATACGCTATCCACTTAAAAGATCTCAATTACGTCATTAGCATGCGTATAATTCATAAATATTTAACGCATCTTAGATTAAAGAAAACAAATACAAGATCTCAAGAATATTTAACAAAGATTTGAAAAGAATATGCCACTGCATATACAACAACAAACTAGGATCTGGACGTGTTTTAATTTGCTTAGAAAATTAAAGTAAAAATAAAAGCATTTACATCATTAAAACTGTTTAGGGATGTTCTGCAACAGTGGTATTGAATTTTCTTTGGGTTTAAAATGCATCACAATCAGTCAGTTTTTGTTATCTTCCCCAAAGCCACGTATATAAATGCATGTCTGCTGCTAGCCCGTGTAATCTGTTGATCTCAATCATGATTTATTCAATTGCAAATATTATCATACAAGAAAAGTGTTTTTGTTTTCTATATTTAAAAATTACATCTGTCGTGGAAGATAATGTCATCGTGTTAGTGACATTTATGTTATGTTTGTTAAATACACTTTTGTTTTTCTTGTATGTTAAGGTGCTGATATTGAATGGCTGTGGAAGTATGACCGAATCGTATACAGTGTGATTGTTTAATGATTTCTTTTTTAATTTGGTATTAATGAACTAATTAATTGATTAGGACAAATCAAACTTCAGCACAAAGGAACGGATCGAGTTAGACAGATAAAACTTAGGTGTTTGGACCGTTTATGTTTGAATTGCTATTTTCATAGGGCTTCGTTACGATATAGTATGCGCTTCTAAATTTAGAATTTGTTTCAAATTGATTTTGTATTTTATTTTAGGTATTTTCAAATGTCTCTCTTAAGGCTTGATAAAATAATATTTAGATATAAAATTTCACAAAATTATTAAAAAGTAATTTTTTATAGTAATTAAAATAATAAAATAACTAGAATATTTTTATATATAGTTTTAAATATTAGTAAAATTTTTCACATACATTCTTTGAAATTTTAAAAATTAATATATACTTCTCTTGAAATTTTAAAAACTAATTAAAAATACTTTTAAAAATTATTTTTATATTTTAATATTTAATTTGATTTAATAAACATACATAAACTATGTTCTAATTTTAATAAAATAATATTATAAATTATTTACTCGTATTAAATTATAATAGTTAATTTAATAAACATATATAAAATTAAATAATATGTATATATATATATATATATATATATATGTATGTATTATAAGAATTGAATAGGTCAAACACTTATAAATGTAAAATTTTGAATTCTTATTCAATTTAACTAATTTCAATAATTATAAAAATATTTACAATTGTTAAAATATTTTTATAAAAATAAATAATTTATAATACTTATTTATATTATTTAATTTTATGTATGTTTATTAAATTAAATATTTATAATTTAATACGAGCATGTAACTTATAGTATTGTTTTATTAAAATTAATACATAATTTATGTATATTTATTAAATTAAATATCAAAATATAAAAATAACTTTTAGAAGTATTTTTTATTAGTTTTCAAAACTTCGGGGAAAGTATGTGTTAATTTTTAAAATTTTAAGGGACGTATATGAAAAATTTTATTAATGTTTAAAACTATATATAAGAATATTTTAATTATTTTACTATTTTAATTATTGTAAAGAATTTTTTTATTAATTTTATATTTAAATATTATTTTACCAAATCTTATTGGAGGTATTTGAAAATACCTTCTTCTTTTTTTGTTGAAAGTACTTTTAATTACTTAATTTATAATATTATGTTGAAATTCTACAAAGTTTTGGAAATGACTTTGAAAGTAAGGATCAAATATATCCATTAGTACAAAATCTTTTTTTTTTTCCATTGATATGTGAAATAACAAAATTAAATAATATGTACTAAACTTATAAAGTTAAAATACAAAATTCATGTGACATAAGATGTGTGATTTTACAAAATAAAAAAAAAAATTGTATATTATATACACCAACTATATTATTATCTCAGTTGATATATAAATTTTGCATGTATAATAATATTTTCAAATATATGTTTAAGGTATGTTAATGAGATGGGAAATTATAAGCTATAAAAATCCTATTGATATTTGATTAATATAATAAAAATGACTGGATTTGTATAATATGTTTAATAAAAAAAATTGTGTACAGATTTACAAAGATTTGTTAGAATATTTGTTTGTACAAAATGTTAGCAAATAATTTTTGCTTTTTTCAACAATTCTCAGCACATAAAATTGTGATCCGTAATATTGTAAAATAATAAGAATGGTTTCAGTATAAAAAAAAAAAAAAAAACAACTTTAATTAATATGTCTGTAAAATACATAATAACGAAATTATAAATAATTTTATATATTAATAAAGATGCACATTATGTGTAGCAAGCATAACCGGGAGGGAATGGAGTAGAGTAGAGATGTATGTTTGGTTTTGGTTGTACGCTAAGCTAATGCTACCAACCAACCACATGAACCAGGTGACAGAATCAAAGTTGGGATTAGAGCATGCGGCTCCCATTTTTCAAATCAAAATGCAATCGACTCCCGCAGCTTTTATGATCAGCCAACACACTAACATTATTGTATTAATCAAGAAATACAAATCAATTGTTGGGAGCCATTTATTCTCATAAGATTCTCACATTGACAGAACACAAAGAAAGAAGAAGAAAAGGTGACTCTCTGTGATTGATGCATACATATATCAATCAGCCTTTCTTTATGGAAAGAGATATACATGCATTTATTTGTTCTCCGTCAGTATCAATTGATACCCAAACAAAACGTCACACGTGTCTTTTTGTCTCACAAGCGAGTAAAATAATTACTTTACTGAATTGACAAATTAATGGTTCTGTTAATTATGGTATGCATGGCATGCAACAAATTACTTTTTAACTTTCTCATGATATAGTCGAAAAATACTGGAGCTTGACAAATATGTAACGTGAAAATTGAAATGCCCAGTCGATCCTTTTACTTAAGGATCACGTACTCTGGCTAATATTTCTCTTCGTTGACAGCAACTGTGGTCTCCATTATTGGAAGGTTAAAAATAAAAAATAAAAAAACGTGAGTCCATTAAGTCTGCGATTAGATTAGAATAGGGTCTCAAATAAGAATTGATTAATAGTTATTTCTTTAAATTATGTCAATTTCTTTAAATTATTTCTCAAATCTCTCATGTAATAGTGAGTATGCTGCGCGTCGTTGGTCGTCGTCTCTATGAATTAGGTTAGGTCACACACGTTTGCGGCCCAAAAAAAGAAAAAGAAAAAGCTGGCAATGTGTGTGTGTATATATATATATATATGTAAGCAAGTCATCAAAACTCAGCCTCCTCCGACACGCTTTCCCTTCAGTATTCCGAAAATAATTAAGCCTCAGCTTCGGCAAAGCAATATCCATCTGTGTCCATATAATTGGCCTGCTGTCACCACTAGAACCATGCAATGCAGTGTTTTTTTTAAAGAAAAATGAATTATATATGATTAATGTGTACGCGTCAAATCCAAAAAAAAAGCACAACACTTTCTGGTCTCTGCTTTTCTGTTTTCAATTCTCCATGGGAAAAATGTAGAGGTTACATAATTGAGGAGACTTCGCCGACGTCCATAGCAGACTACTTTTGACTGGGTAGGTTAGATTTCTGACATTGTTATTGTTGCTTGCAAACCCTGAAAAACAACAAAGGGAATGCATCTGCATGCATCCATGGCATGGCGGCTGCTTGAATTTAATCACATCATAAGTTTGTTGTAGTAAATTGAGAAGATTAATTGTCGGAAATTCTGCCATAATTTACAATCACCATCTCCTTCCCCGGACAATCATGCTTATACTTGTAGATAACAATTTCCCACGTTTTCAAGCTATCAACAGAATCTTTTGATGTGGGCTACATTTGCTTTTCTTTAATTTATTTTTATAATATGAAAAAGACATAAAGCAATAAATTGTGGATGTGTCTGACTAATCATATAGGCCATTGAGAGTGCCATTTTATTCCAAATCAGCTTCAAATGTTCTGTTTAAAATTCCCTTTGATGCTGCAATCGCCAACAATCCCAATTAAATTAATTAAGTTCTACGTTAGCTTTGTTGACAAAAGAGATGTCCAGTGCTTTTCCCCTATGCCCTAAAACCTTGTTATTGGACTAAACTTTAATCCTACCTGCATGATATATACCTTAATCAAATTAGACTCCTATTCTTCTTATGATCGCCAACCTGACACGAAGGCATTAAATGTTATAGTGACATGTTCCATTGAAAAAAAAAAAAAAGAATTGATTAGAATTTAAGAGTTTAGAGATTGGGAGAATTAATCCATGTTATCTTTGAAATCATAAGCTTTATGTTTATGCTCAAGAAGGGACACGATATAATAATACCCTTAACCCCAACCGTTCATTCAGGAATAGTGTCCATATGAATTAATAATCTGATGATTCTTCTTCGACTGTACAAGAGGAACGATATTTATTTATCGCTATCGGGCAAGTGTCCGACACTTTGTTTGATGAGACATCCATGAAAATCTTATCTCGAAAACCACAAATTTCAAAAGTTCATAAAGCGATCGAACCGGGAAAATTCAACTTTTTTAATTTTCAAAAAGGTATTTGCGGAATTGAACTGCAAAAGTTGATGAATATCAATACAAAATAAAAATAAAAAAGGAGCTTTTCGGAATAAATTAACAACTGTTTGCCGTTTATTGCTACAAATAGAGAAGCACTTCCTAAAGAGACCTCTCTCTCTTCTTGTCTCTCCAGCTTAACCATATCGTATTTGTTGCTATTATAATTATTATTGACAGAAGAAGAAGAAGAAGAAGAAGAAGAAGTTGTTTCCTTTTAATTGTATTTTTAATTTGGTGAGTGTCGTAATGAGGAGTAATTAATAAAATTACAAATTAACTTAATGATTAAAAGAAGCATTCCTGTCAATCTAGCAGTACAAATCTTAGGATAATCATTGATACAATAATTTTATATAACTGCGTAAATAATATATACATATGTATACGTCAAATTCAATGGTATTGACGTTCTAGGGCACACAAAAATGATTTTGATAACACGAACACGAAATTAAGAACCAAGTTGCAGAAAATAAAAAGAAGGCCGCGTGGGCTGCTATGCGTAGCTCGTGTTGAATTGGCAGGATTTGATTGGTCACAGGGTCACATTAACACTAGTGTTACTTTGACAGGATGTAAGCCTTTAGATGTACAAAGATGGTCCCATGAAAGAAATTTGTAACTTCATTATTAGATCAATAGAAAATCACAAAACTCAGAAAACACAAGACTATTATTTGGGTTTCAATTAGTCATGACAAACAAGGATTGATTTCTCTCAATTCTTGTGTGTGAAACTGAAAACAAAAACCTTTCAAAATCAAAGTCGAAATATGTGTGTGTGTGTGTGTGTGTGTGTGTGTGTATGTCCCATGCATCATAAAAGAGCCCATAACTTATGGAAGTGTATGACGTAAAATGTACAATTTGAATATGAAAACAAATATTCAAGATATAGATCGGTTCATTGCATTCATCTTGCTAGCTAGGGATATATTATATATTTTCAATATTTCATTTCATTTCTTTTAAATTGAAAGAGGAATATGAAGGCGTCACTCTTTGTCTAACATCAACACGCATGCACCTAACAAAAATTCCCTGCTTAGAAATAAACCCTGGTCCTAGAACTCGCAATCATTTGTGTTAACTTTCCTTGCTAGGGATGATAATCTTTCATGGATTTTCTTCTTTTCCTTTTCTTCTTTTTTTTTTCTTTTTTTTTTTCTTTATATATATATAATTAATCAATTAGAATTTTCTATACGTCATCTCTTCCATAACGTGTACCTTTCTCTGTGGTATCACATGTCTTCCGGCGCATTCCTCTCCCGTTAATTATGGATTTATAATTATTTTGATTAATTCTATCCATACACGCAGTAATTCATTCATGCATTCCTATCTCATATATAATTATTTAATTTAGCTTATTAGGCTTTGATTTATTCAAGTTTCTGAAGAAAAATTGATGACTCATCCTGACTAATTTGAGAGTTTTTTTCTATTACGAACCTTTCTATGTCCATCTCTCTTCTTTCCATTTCTTGGAACTTGGCATGCATGCAATTTAAATAAACTTACATTTATAAAATTGGCATACAAATTTGCAATTTAACTTTGAAATATTATTAGGTAATGTTATGATTAATGATAAAAAAAAGGGGATATTATATAATTGCGTTGTGTTATTCGTCGTATTCATGATTATAATATATATTTATATTTTAATTTTATAAGTGTGAGATTATTCCTTAACAAAACGTTACAAAGGTAATATTAAAATTAAATTACTTCAAAATATTACCTTAAAACCGATTCTTGAATTGTTTAATCTGCTGATTGTGTCCTTCATTTACACCTTAACTAATGTTTTTGAGACAATGATCACAACCGATTACCGACCATACTCGGAAGACTATATTTTTAATTCATTGAATTGACAAATATGGCCTCTAATCCAAAGATCAATCAACCAATCGTTCATGCCATAGGGAATGAAAATAAAAGGGTATTTTAGACTTTTCACTGACACCCATATATATATATATATACATATTTACTAGATCTTAAGGTTTCAAGGTCACATTCATACAGTGCAATTAGAACTCCATTATCATTAATAATAATAATAATATTATTATTATTATTATTATTATTAATTAATTAATTCTAGATGTACACAGTGTAACTATATAGCATGTGGGTGGGCCCAGTCCAGTAATCATCTTGTAATATATAGTATCTTAATTATTTTATATATACATATCCACATATATATATATATATATAAATTAAAAGTTAAGACAAATATCAATTTGTCCATATTTCAATTATTATTATTGGCTTTGTAACATTACTCACTCAAGAACAAAAGCCACCAAATTCATACAGATAAGTTTCTCCATGTGCATGATTATGGGTGTGGTGTACTCGATCATTTGTGGGCCCCACGATCATCTTTCAATCAATCAGGCCCACCATTTTTGCATCCATCCAAAGTTTTCTTCTGTGATCGAAAATTGAACAGATAGGACTTCTCTAAGTTCATGATTAGCAGAAGCAGAAGCAGCGGCAGCAGCATCAGCAATTCCCAATACTTCCCTTGTAATTTCCAGCCATTGTTTTTATTATTTATTATTTTTAAAGGGCTATCCGCGTTTTGGATGATGAGATCAGATCAGATCAGGTCAATCAGATGATGCTGCTCCTGCTATCTGGACAAGATATGTGGTGATGGCCCTTTCGTTTGTTTCTGATGGAATTAATTAATTAATTAATTAATTATTATTTCATGAAAGCCCACCTAAGCAAATTAATTAATTAATTAACCTTTAATCATATTTTAATTGTAACATAACCTATTAATAAATCCTTAAAATAATTGTGAGCATGATTACTCACAGATATTCTAGTTTATAATTCTTCTTTCCTAATTAATAGCTAAATAATTAATGCTCCACTGTGCGTATACCTTCAAGGTTTAAGGGTTTCTTTATATTTATTTATTTATTTATTTTTGATAAGATATTTTATAAAAAAATTAAATATATGTAAATTAATACTAGTGTATAATTAAGATTCATTTATTTATTTTATTCCTAATAGATTATTATCAATAAGTTATACTATGAAAATAAGAAAGCTTTAAAATTAAAATTAAGCTAATTTATTAATTAAAGCCACACATATCTTACTAAAAGTAATTTTTTTTTTTTAAAAAAAAAAATAATAGTGGCGCTAGTGAACAAAAAGTAAGTAAAGGAAAATGATCCACTACAAGAGAAACTTAACTTACACAGTACCATTTATTAATTGGATAAATATGATTGCTTGATTTGATGAGCAATTGCTTATTAATTAGGTAAATTAAATTAATAAAAATTCTAGCAACGTCTATGCCACGTGATATCCATTTCTACAACACGACTAGCTTGCTAGCTCTCTGTTTCTCTTTGCTTTTCCTGGTTACCTTCATCACGGGACTCTTAAATCTTGTTGAAATTCATGTAAAATTAAAGAATATTTAAATAATAGAAAAAATAAATAAAAAGTTTTAGTTTGGAGGGTATCTCCAATAAATTCGTTTGTTTTTTTTGTCCATTTGTCGCATCAATTGCGAATAACTGCAGACACATGATACAATATCGAAGATTTCTTGTAACTTTGGTCTTTCTTGAAGCTTCCCCTTACTATAACTAACTAATTACCCAAGCATATGTGTTCTAATGAGCTAAAAGCCAGAACAGTGTTAAGAAATTCAAACTAGGCATACCCCTTTGTATATAAATACACAAACCTTCTTCCTCCTTTGTAAATATTGTCCAACTCCCCAAACAAAGAAAAGAAAATCCATACATGCTTTCTTTTACATCATCAACATTCCGTTCTCCTACCGAACCTTCAACTAAATTTTGTTTTGTGTTTCAAGCTTACAAGACTTGAAAGTTTACATTATTGTCATTCTTTATTCCCATATCCACTGAATATATATATATATATATATATATATATTAATTCTTCTTCTTCTTCTTCTTCTTGTTAATTAATCATAAACATGGGGCTTAGAGACATTGGAGCTACACTGCCTCCTGGGTTCAGGTTTTATCCTAGTGACGAGGAATTGGTCTGCCATTATCTTTACAAAAAGATTGCAAATGAAGACGTCTTGAAGGGAACTTTGGTCGAAGTTGATTTGCACACGTGTGAGCCATGGCAGCTTCCTGGTAGGACGTTTGTTGATTTCCTTGTTCATTCTTTTGTTTGTCTCGTTAATCTTTCATACAAGTTTGCAAGATTCTGATTGTTTTCCATTAGATTTTCATTAAAACTGATGATTATGCGATCATTGATCTGTTTTTCCTTTGCGGGGGTTTTTGGATTAACAATTAACAATCATTATTTTGATGATGGAAGTTAAAACGAGCAGGGTAAGTTCGTACTGTCTTTTATTGGTGGTTTTAGCTACTTTGAAGACACAGATAATAAAAACATGGGGGAGTTTTTTAGCTTTTCTACGAGGCAAGACAGACATGCTTGACATAATAGCTTGCTAGCTGCAAGAGAAAATACAAAACATGCATGTTTCCCATTTTAGAGAGAGAGAGAGAGAGAGCACAGTTGTTTTCTTCTATTATATATTCAAAGATATCCAGTTAATTATTTGTAACTATCAATCTAATTTGGCAGGTAATTGAATTTACTTCTGTGATAACCTTCCATGAGAATAACTTTGGATTCATCAAGTATTTCTCGCATTATATCACCTATTTCAGCCTTCTGTGCTTGTCCTTTTATATTTTGGAGCATTAGAAAGAACTAACCAAAACAATTCTCTCTCTCTCCCTCTCAAAACCCAACATGCAATATGATTTCAAGTTTTCGATTTTTAACCCGTACATATTTTAGAGATTGTATTTATGTATCCCTTTGGTATTCTCAAATATGATATGGACTCTTAATTACGTTTAGATTCAATGGTTAATGACTAAGACGGGTTTGTTTCTCTAGAAAGATACAAGTTCTTTGAGTCAAGTTAATTCTTACCAAATAAGAAAACAACTTAAAAATGATAATAATATGAGCCATTCTCGCAAAGCAACTTTAAGGAAGAATATCCGTTAATGGCCCCCTAGGCAATGGATGCTTAATGCTTATCCTTTATAAATATTTTATTTTTACGGCAAATGATCTTACAACTCTAGCTTACTTAATCATGCGTGGTAATAATTAATTAGAACTGTAGAAATCGTATCCATTATAACATGTACGTATAAATATCAGTGCCATTTTGTTCAACATGTAAATATTCTTTCTGTTTATCTCTTTCATATGCATACAGATAGACATACTCACAAGCATGGTCTTTCAATCGATGAATTGGTGTTTTCTGAGTTCACGAAACTACGGCAACTAGCTGCAGCTGGTCCCCAATCTATAGTGCTGCTAAAACGCGCAAATATAGTCATTTCATTACACGCTTCACTGAAAATGTTTCCATGTGCATCAATTTATTCATGACTCTTGGATTCTCTTTTACATTTTTGATGTGAAATTAATCTTTCAAATCTTTCCTTGTTAATGTGCAAGCTGGGTTAGTTTAGAATTAGAACTGTGTGATATATCATCACTGTGCGCAAGCACATAAGTATGATTTTTGCATTATTAAATCAGGTTTAAGTTCAGTTCTTGGAATTTGCACGTAAGCTTTCAAGCAGGGAATCATTTTTTTTTTTTTAATTTTATTTTATCTTTCTGTTTGACTTATCTGAAACCTTAACCAGATAGCTTGGGTTAAGAAACGCTGCTTTCCAAACGCGTAATAAGAGAGAGATTAATTTTGTTAACAGAAAGTCTTTCTCTTAACTGAATTGTCTTGCGGTTCAAGTAAGTCGGGTCACTTCTTTGTAAAAGCACTTAATTATTGTAGAGAGTCTTTCTCCATAAGAATAGAACAGTCAGTCATATTCTCCAATCATCAATTATACGTTATTGTAAATTTCTCCCCAGTCCCCACACTAGCTATTTAGCTATATCATGGCGTCACTTACACAGTAGCTTCCCAAAAATTAGAAAAGTAAATTGATAAGCAATTTCACTTTCAGCCAGTAGTGCACCTAAACATTATAGCAACTTAGAAGTATTCAATTATTCTTGAATATCATAACCTAAGACATGTTTAGTTTCCTTAATAATAAGTAAATTGTCTGTCTCATGATATGGACTTGCCAACTTAAATTATTCGATCCTGTAATTTATAATTAAAGCAGAATTACATGGCAAACATTGATGCAAACTTTAACCCAATTTCCTGTCACTAATTTTCAACTGTTTCGATGAAAGCAATCTTTTATCTTACTGATATTAATTTGTCTTGTCTGAACAGAGGTGGCAAAGCTCAATGCAAACGAGTGGTATTTCTTCAGTTTCCGTGACCGGAAATACGCAACTGGTTTTCGAACAAATCGTGCTACGACATCTGGATACTGGAAAGCTACTGGGAAAGATCGAACGGTGCTTGATCCAACAACACGTGAGCTCGTAGGAATGAGAAAGACATTGGTTTTTTACAGGAACAGAGCTCCAAATGGCCTAAAATCTGGTTGGATCATGCATGAATTTCGCTTGGAGACCCCACTTATGCCTCCGAAGGTCTGTTTCGTATTGCTCTCTTTCAACTATTGTTATGATTGTATTATAGAACCACAAAGAAAAGAGAGAATAGTTAGAGAAAGAGGGAATATTCACAATTCATTTTTCAATTGAAACGAAATTTGAAGAAAAGTGTGTAGCTGGCCCATATTCTCATCTGTGTTTGAAAAATGTCCCACCTAACTTTAGTTTGATGTTAAATTTTCTTTATGCATGCTATTGTTTAATTCACCTGCTTACTACGTACAGGAGGATTGGGTACTGTGTAGAGTTTTTCACAAGAGCAAAGGAGAGAACAGCGCAAAACTAAGCCCACAGTTTATCTTCGACAGTGCAGCAAGTAATGCTACATCTTTGAATTCAGCTGCATCTCCTCCAACTGTTAACGACAGAATTGCCATGCCTTTTGGCTATCATCAGCCAGTAATCTCTTCAACTTTTCCTTATCAAAACCACAACGTCTCAAGTAATTCTATGCTTAGCCTTCTTCAATTCTCGTCGCATGAAAAGAACAGCAGCAGCAACCAAGTCATGAATGAAATTAGTTCCAAAAATGATGACGAATACGGTTTCTTGTGGGACATGGAAATGCAAGAAAACTGCGGCTTGGGAGATGGAGTGGCTTCTAACTTGGAGGACATGAGATATGAGATGGATAATAACAGCGGGGTTTTCCTATGAAGTACAATATCAAATTTCATATTCAGATTCAGATTCAGATTAAGATTAAGATCGAATATCGTATAGTATTAAAAATTAAGGACATTTAAATTAAATGTCCATTTGTTAATTATTGTATGTGGTGTTAGTTTGGCTTTGAAGAACAAGTGTTCATGTTTAAATTGACTGGATATTGTTAGAAGAAAGATTGTGCTTTTCTGTATATTATTTTAGGGTTTAATAAGATTTTTATTTTTTATTTTTATACAGAAATTGTTTCGACATATGCATAAATTATTGTTATTATTATTATACGGTTCAAATTGAATTACATATGAATGAATGTCAGTATTCTTTGGCTGGCTGTTGTTTCTCTCTTTACAGGAATTTTATTATGTCATTTATGAACATTAGTTTAAGGGAAAAAAAAAAAAGAAGAAAGAAAGAGATGATTGATCTCTCATAGCCGCAGCCTGGGGGCTGTACCGAAATATAATATTTAATAGATTTAGAATGAGAAGGAAGAAGAGAAACTTGTATGATTCCATTCTATCTACAATAATATTGTTTGTTTACATCACTCAATAATTTAGAGATGATGTTTCGTTTTTCAAGCAACACATAGAACGTGGAGCTTATCCTAATATCTTGATATACACACACATTACATGTACAATCTTCTTATACGATATAGGTGTTATGATCTTGACACTTTCACCATTTATTCATTGATGATTTCGTAAGTTTGTACAATAATTGATGCATATATAAATATATATAACACTATTTTATCCCCTTTTTTTTATTTATTTATGAACATTACTTAGTTTAGCTACTGACATATTGTTGTTCCCACTTCCTAGTAAATTAATAATAGATAGCTAAACAACTTTCATGTGGAAAACCAGCCTGTAGGGTGTGAATAACAAAGAAGTGTTACATATATATATATATATATATTTAAAAATATTTTTATTTGACTAATAAAAAAATACTATTTATTCTTAGTTTACATTTTATTTATTTTATAGATACATTTAAATTTTTAGATCGTATGATAACTTTAATATATTACCATAACTAAATTTACTGCAACTTAAAATTCATGTTAAACTTTTTGTTTTTATTTAAAATAACTTAAAATTAATCTTTCATGTGGAATTAAGATCAAATTCTCAAAAGAATTTATTTTCATTATTAAAATATTTGTAATTTCACAAGACAAACAAATGCCTTTCATTGAACTCATCGTTTGCATTTATTTTTTATTTAATTTAATTAGTTATTTTCTTTTCTTTTTTTTTTTATATATATTAACATTAAGATTATAAATTGTGTACAAATCAAATTTATATTTTTTAAATATCTCATATAAATATTTTTATGCGATTATTATTGATTACTTTAAAAATTATTGAAACCCCCTTGTTCTAAATGATTATGATGGGTGTTCAATGATTGAAATTATTTATCAATTTGTTCAACAATATACTAAATGAGTGATTGACTGACTTTATAATAAAGTTAATCATCCAAAAATAATAAAATAAAAAATTTATATATATATATATATATTGACAGAGTAAATTCACTTCAATTTCTTGATAATCTAAACAAAAAATTATCGATTATAGTATTTATACACAAAGAATATGTTATTCAAGGGCTCAAATAACATTTACACGACATCTCTGCATGTAGTAGAAAGAAAGAAAGAAAGAAAGAAAGAAAGAGAGGTAAGTATGAATTCATATAAAAAAATAATTTTTAAAATATTATTTTGAAAATATGTATTAATTATGTGTAGGTTAATTAAAAAAAATTAATGATTGCACCCGGGACAACATTTGTTTAAAGCCTGTCTACAAACATTAAACAGGAATTATAATTGCTTGAAATTTTATAATTTTTGAATTCATTCCTCGTATTATTATTCAACGTAGTATAAAATAATACTTTGAATAATTAAAAATAATTATTTTTATTTTCGTTTTTGTAAGGTCATCGTTGCAATTATTAACATTTTAATATTTTTCTGTTATCAATTCTATAATTAGCAGTCCGAGTAACAATGTGGGACAAAGGACTAGATTCTTGCCGGAGTCACGCGCCACGGGCACGTGTTATCAACGTGTTAATACTAGCACGCAAACGCCTTTTACGAGCAAGCAAGGGTTACAATTTGAACACAACTTAAGACTGGTTTCGTAACAAACACCCGAATGTCGCGTTACAAAACTCAGCTTGGCAGTTGATATCTGGGTTCTGGTATGAGTAACATGTGAATCATCATTCTTGTAAATTTGTTCTTCTTGTGTTTTTTTTTTGGTTCATTTTAATGTGAATGAATGCATAATGGTGAGTTGTAATCTACACTATATATATATATATATATCTTGTTAAAGAACTCTGCGTTTGTTTCTTGATGTGAAAGATTACACGGGTAGGGAAAGAACTCTACGATATGTATATATTTGATATTTTTGTAGTAAAAACTGAAGGCTGACTGTCATAAAGTGTGGAATGATTTGGTTCTGCACGGAATTTTAGTAATTTATTGTAGCGTAATGAGGAATGTGAAGCACATAAAACCCCGTTAGTTTGTTTTTATTTTCCAGTTATTTCTGTTTATGTCCGTGAAATTGATACAATGGCATCTTTCACATACTACACCATCACATACTGTACCTCTGGAAATTTTCAATCGTATGCTATACGTGATATCTTCAATTTTGTTGGTTTTAATTGTTCTGCTGGAATTTGAAGACAGTTGCGCAGCAGGCAACTACTTCAGATTAGGCCTTTCATATACACCCCTGTTGCAGAGACTTTAGAAAACTGAAAGAGAAGAGAATCAGAACACCATTTGGTTAATTGATCGTAAACCGTTGTTAGGTAATTTTCAGAGCAGACAACACAATACTCTTGTTAGGTTAACCTGTAGTTTGATAAAATTCTGCAAATTATATTGTTCTGTTTACTAGTTGTTACTCTTACTCTTAGGAGCTTACTTCTCTTACCACTATTATTTGATTCAAATGCCATGCCTTGTTTGAACATTTACAATTAGGTTGCTTATTTGCAATCATTTACCCTATTTATTATCATGGATTTTCCTCTCTTGTTGGCATGTTGTAGATGAACTCAGCTTTGTGTTGGTCTGAACTGCCAAGCAACTGCTACCGTTTTGAGTAACGGTTAGAATCTACTTCAATACTAATCTTAGAAATGTATAATAGCTAATCTTAGAAATGAAGATCTGGACAAACTGTCAGTTCCACCAGGCTTTGTGTCCCATACATCCATCCTTTTGAAGAAAGTAGGATATAGTGAAGAGTCCCCTAATTCCATGGCTTTGTGAATGGATCTCTGCCAGAGCCAGTCTGCACCAACACCAGATCTGACATGGTGGATGCTGGGATGCTGAAGAGATCTGTCAGGAATAGACTATGGATACTTTATGAACAAAGTTGATCATAATCAAGAGGAGCCTGACTCTAAACAACCTGTCGAGGTTATATCTCTTGTCCTTTTTCCCTCTCTTTTCTCCTTTAAGTGTCTTTGTCTGTTTTGTAGTGGGGAGTTGTGTTTGTATTTATCCACATGGTATATACTAGGAGATGAAGAAAACCTGCGGCGAAGAGCACACTTAGGAGGTATTCCATTTATCTTTAGTAATAAAATAACTGTTTGATATTTGTAAATCATGTGAAACCAACATATTTCAGCCTTTAGCCAATATGAAGAATTTGAGATGATATAATTCTAGTTATCCTAGTTTATTTGTACATCCAACATATTTCAGTGCATTGTTTCTCAAAGCTGTGCCCCTAATGAGTTGGCATCTTCATGGTGATCCTGAATTTTAAAGATTAACTATAGAAGTTTCTTTATGTTTAGCATTTCTTCGAGTTTTTTATATACCTTGTCTTTAATAGAACTTAATACCTTCTTGAAAGAAGTTCTTGTGTTGTCTATTAAAAGCAGGTGTCAAATGCCTATCCTTGTAATAAATATGAAAAAGTTCCATTGTACTGTAAATTGAAAATTTCTTCATTTTTAATAACCAGTGGCACTTTCCATACGAAGCCATGAAACAGCAGTAAAACCCTCCACTACTGCAATTTTTGTTTTACCTCAAGAAAATGGACACGTTCTTTTTACTGGTTACTAGTATTTGCAATTGCAGCAATTCTTTGCAGGATTCCTTAGCGCAAACAATTAAGAAGTCGAAATCAACATTGCCAATACTATCAACTTGCGTTACTTTCCTCACACCCAGAAGATGCCAAGAACGGAAAATCCTTGTTAGCATAATACTCTTCCCATTTCTTTTGGCAGTGTGCATAACATGAATTATCAGACACGCACACAAACATTAGCCAGTGGCAAGTTATGATGAAGTTCTCTATGCTAAGTTATTGCCAAATAATTTTTCAGTTTCAGTACATGAACTGTTACTTGTAATGATAATCATTTACCACTTAAAGTTATTATAGAGACAAAGAAGAAACATAGGCTTTCCCTATTCTTCATGATATGATAATTACAGTTGGTTTACATTATGACATTTAACATATTCGCTACAGGTTGCAAGCTTATCTCCATCTACATTGAAATTTGAGAGTGTACCTGTTTATTATTACATTCAGTATCCTGGGGAGTTTGTTCTGGTTTTCCTGGAGCTCATTATTCTGGATTTCATTGTGGCTGTGATTGTTGTGAGGCAATTAATTTTGCTACAGTTGACTGGTTGCCTCGTGGTCAGAATGCTGTAGAACTCTATCGAGAACAGGGGAGAAAGATATCAATTTCCTATGATAAATTATTGCTGAGAGCAGCTAGGGAAGCTATCAAGGCATGGTGGGAAATTTCACTACATTCGATAATTCAAATTGGAAAGATGTTTGTGGAAAGGATGAGATCTTGGCAAAAGAACTGAAGGTAAGCTCTTCAATTTCATCTTGTCAGATCCTTTTTGTCATGACTGAATTTGAATCATTTGTCTTGGAAATTTGAAGCAATTATCAAATTAGTTGCTGCATTGCAAGGCACAAATTATTTTAAATTTTTCTTATTTCTTGTTTTCTGCTCTTCGATTTCATTTCATCAAGGTTTCTTGTTTTTTCTTTTCTTTTCTTTTCTTTCTTCTTTCTATTTTAGTCACAGATCAAGTGAGAAAGCAATTGTAGGAAATATCTTTGCTCATTTTCAGTCACAGAGTCTGGACAAAAGCTTTGATGAAACTAGCAAAAAGGAATGCAACATATGTCTGTATGATTTCCACCTTTCGGCAGCAGCTTATCTGTGTTCTCGTGACATGTATTTGTGTCTAAGTCATGGAAAGCAGTTCTGTTCCTGTGCTTGGCCTGAAAAGATTTTCTGCTTCCAGTGTGAAATCAGCACAGTTGAATGTTCTCGTTCAAGCTTTGGGGGGGAAAACTAGGTGCAGTCCACAGATGAACTAGAGACAATCTTAAGCTGGCTTTGCACTCTTCTGTTTGAAGAGATAGTTTATGTCCAAACTCTAAAGAAGAAGTATTAAAACAGGTGGGTCATAAATTCCAAGATTCAGCTACATTTAATGACAACGGAAATTACACTTTCTCTAGTTTCAAGCAGACATGAAGACAAGCTTGTTGGAGGCAAAATCCTTGAATGAGGGAGGAAACACTAAAGATGGAATAGAGTCTACAGCTGTTTCAAGTGGAACTGCAGAGAATAGTTCACCGCTAAACAAAGAGAGTAGAAGTTTCTTCTGAAAATTTTAGTGTCTGGAGTTAATCAGAATCTCTGGAAACGTGAGATCTTGCTTTCGGTTTGGCCAACAGGAACAATTCTGAGCTTCAATCTCAAACACTTCTTTTATTCCAGAAGTCATTTCATCTTAGACTTTTAGAAGGTGCGTTTTGTGAGCAACATACAGGACTGCTCTGCTGGAGATCCCAAGTTAAGATGCCGAAAAACAAGTCACCAACCGCCTACAAGAATAATAGTTCTTGAAGAAGACAAAAGTGACTGGACAGAAAAGTCAGTCAGTCGAGTGTAGATAGTCCTGTACATTCAACGCAAGCATGACACTGTAAGAAAAATTTTGTCTAATTGGTTGAATTAATGAAGAAAATTGCAGTAGCAGCCGCAAGCGGGAATGGCCCCGAGAACGGGTGACACAGACGGCTAATTGGGGTTCCAACATTTGGTCCACAGTTTGGGGCCTAAATCTAAAATCGATTGTATATTGTTGTCTTTTTTTTCATTTAACATTAGACTTTATATGTGGCTGAAGTGTAATACTTAGTTAAAAAAATTAGTTAGACAGTAGGTTTTTAATTTAGTTAATTATAAGTTTATATATATTGTTAATTATTAGAGAGAAATTTTAAATTTCATCTTATTTATTAATTAAAATTTTTAATACACCTATTATAAATTTAATTTTTTTTAATAATTTTATAAATTTTATTATTTCAATCTTATTTTTAAATATTATATCTTGTCATACTAGTTGAAACTATTCTTTATATTTTTTTTATTAGGTTATGATTATTATTGTTTTTTATTTTTACTATCATCATGCTTTTTACTAGAAAGTGCTCTTCTAATTAAAAAAAAAAAGAAGAAAGAAACAAAAATTAAATAATATTACTTAATCTCAAAGAAGGAAAACATTGAATTTTTTTTTTTATATATAATAAATGATAGATAAAAAGTTTAAACAAAATTTTGGTTGAGGTTAAATAAAGAAATGACTGTTGTAATGAATAGTATAAATTAAACAAAGAAGTTGGAGATTTGGTGAATGAAAGATGATGAGGATTTAGCCAATGAAGATATTATCATAATTATTTTTCAAATGCAAGTGTTGGATATAAAAATTCATTGATTATACAAGTTAATGTCTCATTTGAAAAAAAAAAAAAAACACTTTATAAAGTTAGAGTTGATCAACTATTACTTCGATTAACTATATCTTAAGAAAAATTAAATAAATTAATGATGTTGTTTATTGAAATTTTTTTAGTAAAAAAGTTTGATTATGAATATTTAATTAGTGATTTCGCAGTTAAAAATTTAAAAAAATTAATTTTTTTTATATTTGTTTAATTTTTATAATTAAATTTTAATAAATTAGTTAATTAATATGAAATACATATTTTGTAAAATTTTACATAATTTAAGAGAGAGTTTGGATTTTATGCTTTAAGTATTCTACCATATGAGACTTATTAGATAAGTTTGAAATTCATACCAAGACAAAGCTTTTAAGCAAGTAGTATTTAGACTTATTGAACCACTGTATATTACCAAAGAGAATAATATAATTCACTAGGTACTTTGGTACTCAAATAAAGTATTTTAGATTCGAAATTTGAGATCTTTGTGTCAAAAACAAAATTACTAGAGATCAATTTTCAGTCAAATTATAAAATAACACATACATGTATATTATATCCTTTATTGATAGGGTATCATATTTTAGAAACTTATAACGATAAAGACATAATTTATTGTGTCACTTTAAATTATTAAAACGAATTATATCAAATTAATTGAGTTAAATTATTATTTATTTAATTATATAAGAGTAAGGAGTTTAAATTTAATTTTAAATTAAATTATAAAATAATATATATATATATATATTATATTTTTTTTTATCCTTAATCAATAGGGATCGTGCCTTTTAAACTCATGTATGAGAGCTTAAAACTCAGGACCCTCCCTAGCTGCAAGGGAGCTAAACGTGCGAGAGCAATCTGAGGGCACATTTCAAGCCTCCCTCTGTTGCAGATGCAACACAACAGTTAGGTCGTAGATCTTTCCCAAGTATAGTGTTGTATGCCTTCTTTATGTTAGGAGCATTTAAGCTGTTCATATCCTGCCCCAGCTTATTTTTCTTTTCGATCTCGCTGTTCCTTTCTCAATTGGGTTTTTTTTTTTTATTTTTTTTATTTCGATTATCATCCAAAGTGGTTGGAATGTCATTTTCAGGTTCTTCATATCACTCTGCAATGAAGAAAAGAATCGGATCGATTGTGATTGACGCGTCAAAAGTTTTGGAATATACCATTCAAAGGAAATTAAGTTTGGTATATTCCAGGCTTCCTAATTTGTTCTCACCATAATAATTGTAAAAAAAAAAAAAAAAAAAAAAAACTAGATTGTTTACCAAAATAGAATTATCCCATCATCTCCAATAATGACGAGTAGTTGTACAAATGAACCCCATCTGATGGGGTGAACTCAAATTTTAACAGGAACAAAGAATTATGCTAACGGTAAAAAAAAAAAAACAACCACTACACGAATCAAAGGCCTGCAGAAACTAATCCATGCAAAGTGACAATTCCAATCAAGATATTTTGGTGATTGATCACAGGCAAAAATTGTACTGCAGATGGTGGTGATTCCATCTTTCGCATTGCTTCCACTGCCATCACATCTGGACTGATTGTTCTTGGGCTCCTGATATGAAAAACGAAACAACGATGTAAGCTTTTGCAAGATCTCTGTAATCTCTCTCTCTCTCTCTCTCTCTCTAACTCATTGCAGATTCAGTTGTGTGTATACATATGTTTCCACCCAAATAACATGTGAATTATGATCACCATTTGCCACACGGAAGAAGCAATGAGGAAAAACAAGCCTCCAGATTAAAAAGTAGCTTGTTCGTTCACAATAACTATGAATGTGCAAGGTCATTATAAAGAGTATTGTCATGCTCTAGGGTATGTAGAGAAAAGAAAATGAAGTTATGTTCTATGATTTACCTGTTGCACATTTCGCCTACTGTGAGCTTGAAGATGCCTTCGCCGCTAGCCTTAAGTGTACGCCGCAAATCACC
This sequence comes from Khaya senegalensis, assembly GCA_032402905.1. Classification (NCBI taxonomy): domain Eukaryota; kingdom Viridiplantae; phylum Streptophyta; class Magnoliopsida; order Sapindales; family Meliaceae; genus Khaya; species Khaya senegalensis. The sequence continues at coordinate 1,995,923 of CP135542.1, read as the reverse complement.
ATCAGTAAAAGTCCCTCTCAGATGATGCTCGTCATCTACAACTAGCAGGCACCCACATCCTTTACTTGTAAGCTCCACCAGCTGATCCATTATTAGATCTCCCTCCTTGCATACTGGAAGCTCATCCTGCTGCTTCATTAAATCTTTCACCTGCAACCCAAAACACCAATAGCCATTAAACCAGAGGATCAAAGTAAATATCTTTAGTTACATTCACAACACCAAAACTTTTGCTTGTAAAACCAGACTTATCCAGATTGATTGTGCACGCTAACCCAACATTTAACCAAACTGTGAGCCTAATGTTAATAAAATAAGATATTCGAAATGAATTAAATTCACACAAATTCCGCATACATAACACCTATGCATATAAACTAAATTGACAATTTATACTAAATTATAACTATAATAATTCCTTAGAGTCATTACATCAAACAGTAAGCCTGAAAATCAAACTCATTTCCTAGCCAAGAATTTAGTCAGATCTGAGTCTACATTATAACAAAATGCACGAATGAATCCCAAACGTACCTTAAAAATCAAGCTTTTGCCGATCCTTCCAGCCGGATGATTAGCCGCATACATTTCCTTCGACAAATTCCTCGCTCCCATCATCGCAATCGCCACCGTGTCTCCAAACACCATCTGAATCGCCGTCGATGTGACCGGCGCCAAATCAAACGGACACAACTCTCTCTCAACCGGCAAATGCACGTTCATATCACAAACACTCGCCAGCGCATTGCTCTCCACAGATGTCACCGACACCAGATACGCGCCTTTCGCCTTAGCGCACGGTACCACTTTCAATAACTCCTCCGTGTTCCCACTCTTACTGAACATAACTAAGATGTCATCGTTTGTCAAGATCCCGATATCGCCATGCAGCGCGTCTAATGGGTTGAGAAAACCGGACTTGATACCCAGTGAGATCAACGTCTGGGATATTTTGTTGGCGACAAATCCGGACTTCCCGACACCCGTGAAAAAGATGGTGCCGCGACATTTTACAAGGGTTTGCGTGAAGGACAATGCCTGGGGTAGAGAAAGGTGCTGGAAGAAGTAATTGAGGTGGCTTTGCTGCGATTTGAAGAGATTTAGAAGGGTAGTTTCCGAAATTTTGGATGACGGGAATTCCAGCGATGGAGGAAGAGACCCCATTATTGCGTTTGTTTGGTTGGATCTTATAGAGTGTGTGTGTGTGAGAGAGAAGCGGAATATAAGCTGTATTTTAGAGACCGGGTTCGTTAATTTGCCGTTATGTTTCGCGGTCAATAGTGGCGGGGAAGTGATTTTGTAGGCTTTAGTGTTGTGTCGGTGCCGTAATTTTCGGTTTCTCGGGTCGCCAGCTCGGGTTAACGGTCTTGAACAGGAATTGATTTTGGGGACCTATATTTTCTGCGTGAATTATTGGGCATGGTATGGTTTAGATAGTTAATGGTTGACAGACTGCAAACACGTTATTTAATATTTTCGTTAATTGGTTTTCGGGCCTTCAATTAATTTGAACTCTGTTATCTGTTCCGCTTAAAATAATTAAAAACTAGATGTCTAGGAGCGCACGAGAAACACATGAGAGATGTTGGTACTGCTAATTAATACGTTAAACAACTTAATTGATAATTTTTAAAGTTGTAAGAATTAAGAATGAAATTATTTAATAAAAGTATTATTTCAATCTCCAAACTCTGCCTCTGTCCTAAAAATTTAATATCAAATTTGTTGTAACTGTTATATTTTACTATCAAATTTATTTAAACAAATACTTAACATTTATTAAGATGTCTACAATTTTGGTTCATTTTTTTTAACTATATTTATACTTTTATAAAATATTAAATTTAAATTCATAGCATATTTAATTAGGTCAATTAATTTTTAGAATTAATTCAAAACAAAATACGTCATTCAAATAAAATATCAAATTAAAATAAAATTGATTACAATAATTTTATTAAAAAAATATATAATTATTTTATAAACTCACGTAAAATATTATAAATTTAAAATAAAACTCTATAAAGTAATAAGTATTTATTTAATCATGACATATATCAATTTATTGCAAAATGATAACATAGAAAAGGCAATGGAAAATTAACGGTTGTGTAACTATAATATCAAAATAATATTGTTTTGATGTTATGCTAATATCAAAATGATATTATTTTGATGTTATGACAATATTAAAACGATGTTGTTACCCATTACAAATTTTTATTTTTATTTTTTCTCAAACTAGTCCTAAATTCACTAAGAGATATATCAAACTCATCCCATTAGAACTATGAATTAGTAGACTAGTAAGTTAATGGATAAAATTATGGTCTATAATTTTTATGAAAGTAAAATTGTGAAATCTCATATCACTTGAAAGTGAGTTTGTAATGTGTTTTATTAATACTTTATCTCCTTAACTAGCATTACCCCTGTTGGGTGGGTTTGAAATCTATATTAAGGTAAAACCTTAAAGTGCTAAGTTAGGTTTGTGCCACCTTAGGTTGCCATAGAGGTCAATATCATTTGTTGAGTGCTATGATAGTATTATGATACCCGAATGAGATCTCTTGGGTGGGCTTGAAATTCACATCAAAGTAAAACCTTAAAGCACCAAGGAAGGTTGCATACTCTGATACTCAAATGTAGCCTAATGGGTGGGTTTGAAATCTACACTAAGGCAAAACCTTAAGACGCCAAGTAAGGTATGAGCTCTTGTGCTATTCTGGGCTGTCAAAGAGGATAACATCTTTAGATATCTTCTGCTACATATTGCGATATTTGGATAAGACCTTTTAAGCTTGGAACTTGAAATCCTACTTGAACATCTGCTACATATTGATACATGAAAGAGGTCTTTTAAGTTCAAGGCTTAAAATCCTAAATATCAAGAATAAAATCACAAGGAGTTAAGACTGGAATCATTATGTTACCCTAGCCACTAAAATAGACAATATCATGCCAGTTAGACTTAGTCATCACAATAACTTATTTACTCTTCATTATCAATAGAATTTTAAAAAAGTTAACTATTTCTTAAAATAGTTTATTGTGACACACACACACACACACACACACACACATATATATATATATATATATGAGTTATAAAGACATTCCTTGATTTTTGTTTTACTAAAAAAATGTAAAATAAAAAAAATTTATGCCACCATCATTTATGTATAATTGTTAAAATTAGTTTGTAGTTTGATTAAATTTGGTTTATGAAAAGGATGAAAGAATAATAAGTTAGAAGAGTGTAAGACAAAGAAAAATGTGACATTAAATAATTTTATTTAATTAATTTTAAAATTATTTATTTGTATATTAGTAAGAATACTTTGCTCTTTTATAATAATTTTATGTAATATAGATACAACTTAATTTATATATATATATATATATATATAATCAATGAGTTTTATTATAACAAGTGATTAGTCCTTTTAAAAGATAAATTCACTTTAATAATTTTATAAAATTCTAAAATTACTAATAAAATAATGTTATTACAATTATTATACCATTGATTTTTTTTTTATTTTTACAAATTAAGATGTTTGACAAGAGTTATTGAAAGTAAAGTAGTTACTCAATTTATGGGAAAAATGTAACGAAAGTTTAATCAAGTAATTAAGTAAAATTGACCTAAATTTATTTTTACTAAAATAATAATATAACAAATGATGAGAACATTTGTGATTAATGGGTGAAATAATTCAATACATGATAAGTTTAAAATTATAAGGACTGATAGAAAATTATAAAGTGGATTATATGGTGCATTATATTGGTGATCCCTAGCCATGTGTATACGAATTACAAAAAAGGCAAGGAAGGCAATTACAAAGCGGGCTATATGGTGCATTATATTGGTGATGATACAAATACATAGCCTGCTGATATTAAAGATATCAATTTTATCCAAATATTTACTAGTTCTTGATTTTTATGGAATGAATTTGGTACACTTCTTAGTGAGTTTACGATGGGTTGGAAAAAAAAAATTTAAAACTCATAACGAATTTGGAATAGATATGGGTGCGAATAAATATTTACAAATATCCAAATAAATATTTGCAGATATTTAATTTTTTATAATAATTTTATTTTTAATTAATTAATTTTAATGATTAACTTCAAATTCTACAATAAAAGTTAAAATTTGCATGTATTTAGATAATGAAAATGTTACCAATAAGGTAAATTGATTATTTTAGTACTTATAAAGATTTATTTTTTATTAATTTATATATTATTATTTACTATTATAGAAATCATGTTGGATGGGTGTTAATCACAATTGAGTACATTGAATATACAAATCTGGTACCTATTATTTTGGACTTATGAGTTTATAAATGTTTAGTTTAAATTTTTTATATTTTATTTATGAATTTGTCAAATAATTATATGTGTTTTTAAATGGTTGTGGTGAATTTTATTTTATGTTGAATGTAATTGATCATTTTATGTGAGTGATGTATTTTATTTTAAATTAATACTAAAAATTTATAATTTATAAATAATTTATAAGTATTAAATTTAATATTTAATAATAATACAAGTATAGTTAAAAATATTAAAAACTCCATAGATATCTGCATAGATTTAGTAATAAAATGTCAAACTTATTACGAATTAGATTATTAAAATTTTTTAATGATTATAGATATGAATTTAAAATTATCCATTCCAAACTCAATCTACTATCATCCCTATCTAACATTTATGAATTATGAGTGCAGACTTTCAAGACATGATTTTTTGGGCTAGAAAGTTCGAAGTCAGTACACAAAGTAGCTTGGATGTATGCGCAAACAACCTTACAAAGAAGAAAGTTAGCTTGTGGCCTTAATTCAACATGATGTGCTCAAGGAATAAAAATCTTCTTTTATCAATAAAGTGCGTGCTATATCCTCTCTTAACTTGATATAAAGAGTGTATATGATAAAAAAAAAAAAAAATTCTTAAATAAGATAGTTCCACCATGTAGTTATGTAGTTATACCATATAATTAGTAAAAAGATTAAAAAATATTAATAAATTATAATTAAAATAGTTTAAGTCCACATAAGTTAAATGATAAAATAATTTAATGATAAAAATTCTTTTTAATTTTTTTAATTTAAAATCAATAAATAAATTTTTTCTTCATTAATTAAATAGTCTCACCATATCAATATAACTAATGTAATAGAACTGTCATACCTAAAATTTTATCTTATATAACTATTTGTATGTGAGACAAGTGTAACCAAAGTAACTAAAGTGTTGATTACATTTATATATATAAATAGGTATTATATGTTTAAAGAGCATTTAGATATATTTTTTTTTGAGTAAATTCAATTGGAAGAATTACGAACTTAGTGTCAATCTTTTGAGTATATATTTATTACAACAATTGTAATTGTTCTTATCAATAATAGATAAGTTGATGGTCTTGCCTTTACAAATATTGTGTGCTTGAATATTGTTCTCTATGGAAGTTTGAGAATCACTAACTAAGTTGGTGCTTAGTGCATCGTTTCATAATTAAAAGTTTTTGTGACAACTAGTATCATAAAAAGGATAAGAGTGTCTTGCACACCTTACAAGTCTTTGGATAATCATTCCTAATGAGATAGTTTAAGTAATATGCAAAGTTGATCATGGTCATCTACGTTATATGTAAGGGTGCACAAATTCAATTTGAATTGATTTTGATCCAAAATCCAAACTGATTTAAGCATTAATTTTAATTTGAATAAAAAAAATTGAAATTAACAATTATAGATTTGAATCGTCAATTTGAGTCTAAATCCAAAAAATTAATCTAATTACAAGGGTCAATTATTGTATCAAATTACATTCACCTTTAGGCTCAAAAAATTAATCTAATTGTAAGGTTCACTTTCTACATCAAATTACATTCACCACATTAGAACACATTCAATTATTACTATAACAATAGCATGTGATAATTTAGTTATTATCTAATGCATGTTATTGAAAATATTATCGAATAAAAAAATATAAATTAGCAAAAACTATAATCTAGCCAATCTATTATGTTAATTAACATATAACAAAGAATCTTTAAAATACTCATGCTAGAGCAATAACAATTTAATAACAAAAGAATCTATATCCATAAAATTTAAACAAAAATCTAATGTGGAACTTATATTAAATCCTTGGAATCATTTAGACGCATTATATATTCATTCATAATACGTTATGATATTTTAAGTATGTAAGAGCATTACATTAAACATATGCATGCTTTGTTGATATAAAATCAAGGCATAAAATATGTAGCATTTGTTTATGTGCTTAAGTGTTAAATTCATGAGTGTAGGTTATGTCTTATGTTGTATAAGTATTAAAACCTTAGGAATGTCATATTTTAATTTCATAAGGTTATTTTTGTAATTTAGTGAATGGATTCACTATAGGATGTGGAATGAAAATATATTTTTATTAAGGTTATTTTTAGTTTTTTCACCTTTGTTAGGGATAAATTTAATACATGTTAGATATATTTTGGCCCAATTTACTTAATTAAGTCTAAGTCCAAATTCTACAAATTTTTGCAAATTTCTTCTTTTTTTTTTTACCTTTAATCAAAGGAAAATTAGTTATTTTATAATTCCTTAAGTTAGTAAACAAATTGAATAATGACATTTAAGTCCAAATTACTAAGATTAGTGTAAATAAAGGTGACCTAAGATATTTTGCCCATAAATCCTTCATATGGCCAAATTTCATGTCTCCATTTTCTTCTCTAAGCTTCTTCTAACTTCTTCACATTTCCATCACCTTCTGCCATTGATTAACAAGAAAAAAACCTTAGAAAAAAAAAATTATAAAGAAATCATATAACCATAAACAATCAAGAGTCAAATCATAAATACTTAGGAAAATACTTAATTCCACTTAGTTTCATTAGAGGAAGAATTTAAGGAAATTATAAAAGTGAGATTTTGAGCTTAGGAAGCTTGTGGTGAATTTCTTAAACAATATTCATGCTTAGAATCATGTAAGAATTAAATTTTAATTTTAAGAAAATTCCAGGGTAGTTGAAATTTAGGTATATGTGTGTGTTTAAGTTTAAATTTTAGATATGATGAAATTGAGGCTTAGATGATTATATATGAGTGCTTGATTTATGTTAAATGTAGGTAGATTAATATGTTGTTAATTTATATTTTAAGATAACAAAGATTAAATTTTTGGTGGTGATGTTAGTGAAGGTGGTGTTACAGTATTGAAATTGGTGGATTTTTTAAAAAGTGTTACAGATGAATTTTAAGTGTTATTTTGATATATATTTTGGACATGAAAAATTATATTTGGAAGATTAATATGGTAATTAGTGTGGTGTATTTTTTGAATGTAAGAACTAGTATAATTTGATCTTATAGAAACTAGAAAAATGAATGCTTTAAATATAGAAAAATCATAGTTTAATTTAGTATGAAACAATATAATTAGTGGATTTTAAAAGTTAAAAGACTATATGTGGTTATAATGGTATAAGTAAATTATTTTATGTCGATATTCATTGATAAATTTGAAATGGTTTTAAATGGTGAAATTTTGCATAATTAATCTTATTTTTATAATGCTTGGTAATGACATTTAAGGTGAATTTGAAATAGGATATTATTGTATATTTATGTATAAAAATCAATGTATTAATACCTCATACGTATATAAATTTTTATTTTAAACTTTAAGATAGCATAGGAGAGCTCTGCTCAACAAGGAAATTAAATTTTAAAAGTAATTATCCTCACACAAATAATGAATAGAAGGATGAATTTTCAATGTTTTTAAATAAAATAAATTTAAATACTTTATGAATATGAATTATTTTCAATATTTTTTAATAAAATAAATTTAAATGCTTTATGAATATGTAATATCCTCAAATCTAGATATTACTCTGAAATCTTAGTATAATTATTTTTGTAGTATATTTTGAGTTTTGGGTTATGTAATATATAAAATAATTTTTAAAACTCTAGTTAAAATAATTTTAGCAAAAAATGGGTCAAAATAATAGTAAAAAGTAAAACTGTCATTTTAGATGAGCGTTGATAGATCAAACGAGAGATAATTGAGTTAAGGGTTGTATTTTAGTTATTACTGAAGAAAAATATAGGTTGAATAATTTTAAAATGGTAAGAATCGTTAATTTGCCAAAAAAAAATTATAATTTTATCGAAAATGGCAAAATAATCAATTTGTCAATGTCACAAAGGTCATATTGAAATCTAAATTTTTAATAATATTAGAAATATTATTAGAAGTATGTAGAAAGAAACAAAATCGAATTTAGACAAGAATACCCTTAGAAAAGAGAAAAAAAAATGACTAAAACAATCAATTTTTTTTCCTATGGGCAAAATGGTTATTTCATAAGAAATTTTTGAATTTCGTGTCACTAAAATTTGATAGATTAAAGTAAAAGAATTTAAAAATAGTTTAAGTAGCCTCATAATTTTCTTGAGAGTCAAATATAAGTTTTGAAAAGTTATTAGATAAAAGTGTAATTTTTATAAAAATATAAAATTGGATAAAATTTTGACTTTTCAAAATTAGAGACATTCAATTCATTTTCTTCTCTCTCTTCCCGTGAGGTCTCCTTTGAATTCTTTTTCAAATTTTTTCAATTTTCTTAGAAAAAATCAAGAGAAATCTCATTATTCATCCATTTAATCGCGTTGTCATAGAATAAAAACTTGTTCTACGCGTCGAGAGTTTTAATTTGACGATAAAATTTTTTAATTTTATTAAATTTTAGTTTTAGAGTTGTTGAAAAAAATTATTTAAATAATAATTTTATAGATTAAATGGTGTTTTAAGTTTTTTTTTTAAGTTTGAATTTGGTGCAATAGCCATCACCTTTGGATTTGAGGTAAGGACCATAAACCCTAACTTTGTAATTTAGGAGTTTTATAGAATTGATGCCTAATTTATGAAATTGAGTGTTTGGAAAGTAGATTAAAGTGAATAGAATTGTATAAATAAGAAAAAATTTAGTTTATACATAATTGGACATATTCGGTCACTATTTATATAGTACTTAAATGCTTGATTTTAATGTATTTTGATATATTTAAATGTGTATAAATATGTTTGGGAATAAATGGAATTGGTAAGAATTGGTAAGAATTGGTTTAGATGTGTAAAATGAAAGAAAAATAGAAAAAAGGGTAAAATGGTCCATTTTAGATTACTGTTCATCAAGTGTTAAATTATGATATTTTTGATGTGTTTATGTGTTAATAATTGTATTGGGTATAAATAAAATTGGTAAGAATTAGTTTGTATGTGTAAAATGGAAGAAAAATAGAAAAAGGGCAAAATAGTCAATTTTGGGTACTGTTTATTTAGTGTTAAATTACATTAATTTATAAGTGTTTTAAATGATTAATTAAATATATGTGTGTATATATATAAAAGAAAATCTCATTGCCAGAGAATGAGTACGAGTGTAAAATTTGAAAGTGTTTTAAATGGTTGATTAAATATGTGTGTAGATATATATATATATATATATAATTGTGAAAAATTAATGATTAAGTATTCTTTATAGTCACGCCTTATTCCACCAACATCCATCGTGTAAAGAGGTATTTTAAAGTACCTTTCTAGCGATATATGTTTAATGTAGAAATACCTTAATATAGATGTGTGTGTGTGTGTGTGTGTGTGTGTGTGTGTGTGAATTGGTTATTGTTATTATTAGGAATATTATTTTTATAATTGATTTGGTGGTACATAAATTGGTAGGTATTGAAAAGCGGCGATAGGTATAAATTATTTTATATTGGAAAAAAATTATAAAAATATTGTATATATGATTATTAGAATTTTAATAAATTATTAAAAAACCCTTGAGTAATAGTAAAGGGTACATAGGTAATATGAACATATGATGAATTGTGAAGAAATATATAAGTGGTCAATATTATTGAGGTACGATTTTGGAATTTTCTTACACACCAGCAAAGCCGCTTAGGACAAAATAGAATAATGATTTATTATTTACCATGGCGCTCTTTGGGACACGTGGAATCCACAGTCATCCTTGTGGTGTCCGGAATTATATGTGAGAAACTACGGTAGTCCTCCATGGCGCCTTCGGACACGTTGAACCCATAGTAGGAAGCGACAGTTCGCTATAGCGCCCTTAAGGACATGATAAACCCATGGTAGTACTATAATTGTGCCAAACTTATTCATATGTTGGTATGTAAGATAAATAACGTGGTCACGATCCATAATTTGCTTAAAAATGACTGATCAAATGAAAAGAGAACAGGATCGTAGAATTAGAATAGATGGAGTAGAAAATGTACAAAAAAAAATGGTACTATACTATGATTATTCGTAATATCCTAATTGAATTGTTAATTGCGTAGTTAGGATAATTAGTCATAACTGGTTATTGTGTAACGTTGAATATACGGAATATATTGTTGTCATGATTAATTATTATTTGTATGGTTGGAATATTATAATTTGTTAAATTATTTTGTTGAGTTTTATGGTTCTTACTGAATAATTTTAAATTACTCACTCCGTGGTTGAAATGATTTTCAAGTATAGTTAGTAGGGCAGTGGAATCGGACAAACCCTCAGAACATTGACTTGTCAAGAGAATTGAGCATATCAGATTTTGACGCTGTAATAATTGTACTTTTGTTATAAATCGTATTTTTGATATATTGTATATATTGTAAATAAATATATATGATAAATATTTGCTTTGACAATAATAGAAAAAAAAATTTAGTATTTTTTTTATATACTTATTTAAAAGTTATTACTTATTTTTTTAAATGAGTATGGGAATATCACAGAATATGAATTTATTTTTAATATTTTTCAATAAAATAAATTTAAATATTTAATTATTTTATTAAATTGAATTTATAAATGTCCCATGAATATAGATTTAGAAATATTGAAGTAAGAGTGAATTTAAAAAAATTATGATTTAAAAATTGAATATATTACCTATGAATATATAATTTGATAAATATGATGTAAAAAAATGTACATGATTTCATGTTTTGAAACTTTAATATAAATGCTCAAATTGTCAGCTTGTCTATACACAAATATTAATATATATACTTATGTTGATATATACGCTTTTCTTTCTTACAAAAGAGAGAGAGTATATGAGTGGTTATTTTTTTCTTTTTATTATCTATGACATAATCAAGAAATGAGCTTGAATATGATAATGTTTGACACTGCACATTCCTATATAAGCTAACACTAATAAGTAGGCTAAATGATTTTATTGTATATAAATATGTAAAATAACTCGTTAGTGAATTTCGAGATATTAACTAAAAATGCACTAAAAGATGTCTTGGAAGATAAATTTTCAATAAATCCAAATTTTTTTATTGGATCATTCATAGATTTTAATTATGAAATTATTTTTTACAACTTACTTGAATATAAATGAATAACGGAAGATATTATAACTAATTATATTTTTAAATATGATATTCTTACTCTAATTTTATGATTCCAGTTTATTGTTATCTATCTAGTCATTGAGTTTGTACTAATGTTTTTATTTTCTTAAAACATTTCCAAATTGGATAATTTAAAAGAGGTTCTAAGTCACATCTTGGATATTTTATTTTTGGTGGCAAACATTTTGTTGAAGCATTATTTAGGTATACAGTATTCTTCGTGAATTATATACAAAAATATTCTAAAAATGATTCAAACTTTTTGTAAAGTATTGCAGCTTTTAAAATATTATATTTGTGAATATTATATATATTTTATATTGTTGGTATGTATATATTATGTGGTTTGATTTTATGAGATAATAAAAATTTTACACATTCGTGTGGAATACCAATAGAATGTATATCTAATGAGTATGTGGCAATTGTTATATACTCAAATCGATAGATCAAAACACAACATTAACCACCATGCAATTCTTATACATAATTTGATTTAACATTAGTAATATATATGAAGGCTGTGTTTGATTTTGTGATGCCTTTTTCGCTACAAAGAAAAGCTATTCAAATAATGAGGATAAAAAAATAAAAAAATAAATGCATTTTCTTTACCTATGAATATCATGTTTGATTTTGAGATGCCTTTCCTCTACTCATTTGATGTTAGTTTTTCAGGCTTTGCATAAACATTATCAATTAAATAAGTTATTTAACAACTTTAAATAAATTTAAACAAAAGTAAATAATTAAGACATATTAATACCAATCTCCATCGATGTTCATATTTCAAGTCACTAAAGGATAATGATAAACTTCTACATTGATGCATATCAAAACTTCAACCAATAATTTTGGAGTTATGAACTCTAAAATGGATCAAGTATATGTCCTTCAATACTAAATGTTGATTTTGAAGTCCTAATAGACACGAGAATTGCAAGCAAATCTCTTGCAATTTTGGATAAAATTTGAAACCTTCCACTATTTTTTTTTCTACCAACTCAAAATATTAAAATTTTCATAATTTTCATCCTCACTAAATTCAAACAAACACTTCTCCTTCTCACTTTTTTAAATCAATACTCCTTTTATTTTAATTGTTTAAACCAAGTTAATTGTTTAAATCGAGTATTTTGCGTCCATAAATTTCAAATCAATGGAAGTTTTAATTTTAGCATTCACATTACTTGACAACTCAACGTTACTAAGTCTAGATTTGATACCACCATGTAATGTGAAGCTCAAAACTTAATAACATTCATATAACCAGGAAAAAAAAACCACTAATACATTATACTAAATTAAGAGAAAATGTCTTTTCTTAAACTAAATTTAGCGTAAGCTAAATATAACTAAAATAATTAAAATAATGTAATGTACTAAAATTAGATAACATAAGCATTCTTAAACTAAATTTAACATAAACTAAATGAATAAAAATAATATCATATAATTACAAGTATATCTTTAATACTTGGCATCCTTTCTATAATTATTGCACTATCATTCAGTTTTTCAAATCAAAATGATACATAATTCAATTTGTATCTTAAATCAAAATAAAGAGTGAATATATATATATATATATAAATTGTTAAACTAAATATGATATAAATCAAACAAAAACTATATATATAAAATAAACAAACCCAAAATTCATAATTGAAATATACCTTAAACAAAAAACCATCCAAATGGTCAACAATATGTTGATGTTGTCCACAAAGCCCTAATACTTGTCACATTTCTTTTTCATAGTAGATTCCATTCTACTGAGAAGCTCATTTCGTTTCCAATAAGTAAATTTCAATTGGGTTTGAATAGTGTAAAGATGGAAAAATATAAGTTAGATAACTAATGAAGAACTAAAATCTATTATCACATTATTGAAGAACTTTAAAAATTTGGCAAAAATTTTTAAATTTAACCAATCTACATTAGTCGGTGGCCTTCTTCTTTTCTTCCCTCCCTCGTCATCATTGAATAAATTTTTATATGCCATCACTTTTTCTTCTAACCTTTGAAAAGCTCGCTCAATAAACAATTTAAATTTATGAAATTTACATAAAACCCTTACATTAGCACTCGCATTAGCAACTATAATTGTCATCAATCTATCAATACCCCACCCAAGCAATCCTTTTATGACTTGTTATATGACAAAAACTCGGTATCCATTCATGTGATTTTCAATTGTCACCAATCCGATTAGTTGTCACAATTATATAGTTAAAATTTTGAATAAAGGTCTAAGTGTTAGTGGTAAGATAACTTACATACTTATGAAATACATTCTTCAATTGTACATTTTCATTCAAGTACAGTTAACATATATCTCTAGCAATTGTTCTTCTAGAAGGAAGGGCAATTTAGAACAAAATTTATGACACAAAAGTGAAAATCAAAGAATTTTACTTCTCTAAATGAAACTTCTATAAGTATAAAATACATAGCACTAGTATTTTGACATTCCTTTAGATCAAACTTTTCAACAAGCCCTTTATTATAAAATTAGGCTAATGTAGTTTGCTTTGTCATCATTTAAGGTAGCCCAATATGTTTTGCATTTTCCTACTACACCTGTAACATGTTTGATTAGAACTTCATATTCTGCAAAATTCTTCTAATACTTTAATAATTCATTTAATATGCTTTTATATATATATATATATATATATATATATATATATATATATTATCAAAACTTTCAAATGTAAACACATGCATCTCCCAAAAATTTTAACATTCTTTTAGCAAAATTATCAAATGTACCTGCACATATTTCTGACACAAACTTCACCAATAGTTGGATATTAAAACTTGATTTCAGAGACCAAAACTGATTTTTCCTGGAGCATTAAACCTTTGCAAGATGTAAATTCAATAATCGATTTAAGCAGGCACTATTCATATGCGGTAATATGTCTAAATTTCTTACTTCTATATTTCAATTAAAAGAAACTAACTACAAATAATCTAATATCAATATCATTGAAATGTTTTAAGGGCAATACTTGATCAAAGTGTTTTGTGGTCAACAAACTGGTACCCGTTGAACAAGAAATTGTACGACTTGTATGGCAGAATTATTTTACAACAATAAGCAATCAAGAGCTTCTTTAGTTAAGAGTCACGTATGATCCTGAAGTATAACTTCCTGTCATCCTACAATCTAGAGAAAACAATGAGTAAAACAAAGTTAAAAAAACCACAAACATAAATGAACAAATAGTTATCTATTAATTATGTGATTAAATGTATATAACTTGCCATAACAAACCTCACAAATTCAAATTTCTTCAATATATTAACAATGAAAATTGATTCTCAAATAATTATAAGACGGTATAACACGTTCAACACTTACAAATGTTTCAAATGCAATTTTTTTCATCATAATAAGGCATCCAAATGGCTTAAACTCAACCACCGTTGCACAACACGGTTTTAATCAATCAAATTGAAATACATAATTAAGGCATAAAAGTATTATGCTAAACCCACAAACCTTAAAGGCTAATTAACACAAGAAAGATAATAAATTTTTGCATAAAAAGAGTTCATTAATTGGCCATGATCTAAAACCCTTCTGGCTAAAATTCACAAGTTCAATAGATAAAAACAAAATAAAATCATCAACTCATATACCTGAATTTTGTATTACTGTTTGGAGATTGGAGTTTACGGTAGAATGTAGCACAGATATGGGGCGACAAGTATATACGCAGTTCAAGTACAGGGCGGCAAGGATTTGAAAATTTGGTAGAATTGGGGTGGCTATGGAGGAAGAGATGAGCAAATTTAGGGGTAGAATTTAGGATAGTTATCTTTTATAGTTATAGGATTTGTTACAGCATACTAGAGTCTATTAAAAAATAAAAAAAATTCAAATCAGTAAAATTTTAAAATTTCTAAAGGATATTGGTTCAATTTGATTTTGTAATTTGGACCAATTTCAAATTTAAAAATGATAATTGTTGTTTTGATTTTTCTCAAATTAAAACTAAACCAATACATTTTCAAACAGGTTCAAGCGTTATTATTATGCACGCTAAAGGCTCTTATATTGTAGATATATGAGATAAACTGCAGAAGTAGGCAAGTTATAACCTTTGGGGATAACTAAATAAAGGAAGTGATGAAGCAACGGATGTATGTGCAACGAAACACATGTTTTCTATCAGAGGTAATTTATTATGGCCTACGAACCGATCATTTTAGATGGAAGAGATTTGTGATAAAGGCGTGTTAATATATGAGATGTGTCACATCGGCAACTTCATTGAGTAAGATTTCAAAACTGTGACACTAATCATTATATATACATGAAAAATTAAAGTTTCACAATTATAAATTTTGTTTAGTATATTAGAAATTTAAAAAATAAATTACATATAAATTTTTGTTCAAATATTTAACGACTAAAATGGGGATAAACAAAGATAGAAGGAACAAAAAGGGTAGTATTTCTGAAAACTATAACAAGGATTTCAATAAGTGATTTATGTCTTGTTTATACATGATTTTGCACCATTCATAGAATTATATTTAAGAAATATATTATTAAATTTATATCCACCCATTGAATTGCATACTCACTCCTTTTCTTTTCTTTTTTCTTTTTTCATATTTTTTCACATGTCACAACATAAGATTGTGTCATTTTTAGTGCTAGTATCTCAAATGGGAGCCATAGAATAAACATGAGGCACAAATCATACTTTGAGTATTCCATGCTTATATGTACATACTCGGATAAAGATATATGGGTGTAAATATAACACAAATACTTATGTACATATATTTTGTCGAGGCAAGAAACCTAGTTATGTTAATGATAGAGGCTTGAAATTATTTATGTTTATTTCATAAAACTTTATTACATGGGAATTATAAAATTTCAATTAAGAACGAGAACATCTAAGTTTACTGCAGCCTTCTCAACATATTTTAAGGCATGGTCGGGGCAAGTATTGTCAAATAATACAGTCCATTTTAATGGACTCAACATATAGCTAACAGTCTCTAATGTTACTAGACTGTCATGATATCCAAGGAGTGGGGTGGATCCTGTCAAAATATTTGTCTTATTTTGTCCATTAAAAAAATTAATCACTTTTATAATAATTTTATTATGACAAATATGCATCGCAAATTTTTATAAGCTATATTATAAAGTCAACCTTTTTTTGTTTTATAAAACAAATGTAAAAAAGGTTTCACTTCGCCTCCATCATTTATTTTTATATGTTGGAATTAACTTTAGTTTGATCAAATTTAGTTTATGAAAAAAAAATAAAAAAGAGGAGGAATGAGATAGAAGAGAGTAAGATAAAGAAAATGAGATATTAAAAATATAATTCTTAATTTTAATTTTTTTATATGAACTAGGGTAGTTTGAATTTTTTGCCATGATCTTATGCAGTATAGGATTACTTAATTCTTTTTTATACAAAACATTAAGGGCATAAATCATTATGATAAAGAGTAATTAATCTTTTTGAAATTCAAATTCACTTTAATAATTATTTTAAAATTTTAGAATTAATAATAGAATAACCTTATTGATATTATCATGCATTTTTTTTTCCTCAATAAATGAAGTTAGTCAATAGAAGTTATTGGAGGAAAAATAATACTTTTACTTTATTCTTATTCAATTTCATAGAGAAAATGCTACAAAAATTTGGTCAAAGAATAAAAGTATATTGAAAATTTTTAAGGTGATAAATATGAATGAATATTAGGAATGTTTATAATTGATACATTAAACATGTTAGGATTTTCTGGGTCAACTCATTCATGAATAAATTTTTATATCTAGAATTTTCTAGAAGAGTTGTGCTTGACCAATGTTTGGCGGGTCGTCTAAATAGCACTCAACAAGTACTCGAGCAAATTAAAGATAACAAGCCAGTGCTAGACTGATGCTCGAGTAGCCATATTATCTAGGAAGCTTGCTCGAGCTACACCTAACCTGCTCAAGGACTTCTACAAAAATATAAATATCCCAAGTCAAGAATTAGATTTTTGATGGCAATTTTTAGAGTTTTTATTTTTCTTAAGCAGAGATCTTTCACTTTGAATGTTCTTAAGTATTCCAAACCTATTTGCCTTCAAGAGTGTCACAAATCTTTTTTTATTTTTTGTGATTTATGATTAATTACTCTTGGGAGTGTTAATCACCAAAACCTTCTCTCACTAAATCTAAGTACAAGCCTTCAGAATTCTACAAGGTATTAGTGAATAGAGTTTTAGTCTTAAAATGTATTATTAAAGATTTCATAGGAGTAAAAAATATTTAGAGTTCTAAATGTCATGATTGAAAAAGTTCTTGTAGGCAAAATCACAAATTATAAAATTTCTCTCTCTAATAAAACTTAAGGTGATTCATAGATAGCCAAAAGAATTTTTATCATATGAAGAGTTCTTCGCAATGTTTTTTTCACTAATAAATCTCTATGTCCATTTTAATTTATCTTATTGGTTTATTATTTTCATTTGAATTTGTTATTAAGCCTTGTTTGTAGTAGGTTATAATTGATAATTAGAGACTTATTGAATTTGATTCATTTAGTGTGTAGTAAATCTTAATTTATTTTGATTTGTTCGTGTAAAATTTAATTTTTTGCATAAAAACCTTTAAACAACTCTCTCTTATCCTCTCAAACTGTATTTATTATTGATTTAAGGGTGCTAAAAAAACACAAATATTTTTATGGTATTATTATATTTTACTACTTCTTTTAAATTCTTGTTAAAAACATTTACTAAAATTTGTATTAATACCCATGAAACACAATAAATAAATATATAGGTAAGTATTTATATTTTTTAATCTAGTACTTACATAGTGTTAATTAGCACCATCAAACGAACCCTTTCATTTATGAAAAATAATGGAAGAAGAGTTTTGGCATTATATGGGATTAATTTACAAAATATCAATTCTTAAGATTTTAATGGTTGTATTATTGCACAAAATATTGGTTAAAAATTTCACCACCTAAAATATTTGTAACTTTTACTCAACTTTAAATACATAATGCTTGTATATTTTGACTATAGTGATCTTTAACACTACTCATCAAACTTAACTATATGGTAAGATATTAAGTTCGAACCTTAGATTCTTGAATCATTTTATAGGCATAGGCCTTGTTAGAGTGTTAGCCACTTAATCTTGTGTGTGCACGTATCTCACCTTAAGTTCTCTACTAGCTATTCTTTCTCTTACAAAATACACATTTATTTCAATGTTATTCCATAAAGTATTAGATTTGCACTAAAAAGGTTGCATCAATTTTGTCACACCAAATTACTATTGTATAATGAATATTACCCTTTAATTCAAACAGTAAAAAGCATAACTAGATCATTTAAGTTGCTATTAGAACCAATGATTTTTATTCAAATTTTGTGTTTGATTTAAATGCTAATTTTTGTTTCCTTAAGCTCCAAGACATGAGATCTTTTACAAGGTCTATTCCATGACCACTCACTTATCTTCTATCATTGAAATTAGCAACCCAATATGTATTAATAAAGCAAGGTCTATCATTTAGCATTATATATAATATTATCCTAAATTTAAGAAAACTTAAAGGTATTTTAGGGTTCTTTTTGTAACCTAACTAATAAGCTTATTTAACATTTTTCACGAATTGTCTCAACTAATTGACTACAAATGCTTTTTTGCCTTTTAAGAGTGTCATATTGCAGGGCACCAATCAAACCTATGCACAATGTGGTGTTTTTGAAGTCATTTACTTCTTCCTTTATGAACTGATCACTTGTGCTCATTGGTATAGGACTTAACTTGCAGTTAGTCTTTTTTATTTACTCTCTAAATATCTATTTATACTATCCTAGTTTTATCTGAATAACTTAATTAACAAAATTATTTATGTTAAAATTAACTAACAACTAAACTAAAATAAATAAAGACAAGTTAAGAGTAAATAAAAAGAGAGAGTATTAAGATATCTGACTTCATTGAAACTAATTTGTTAAGACTCCATTTATTCTTACAAATCAAAAGTTAAATTCATGATTGATAATCAAGTATATCACAATTATTAGTTAAACTTTTTAAGGGTGATAGTGAAATCATTTTAGAATATCAACCACTATATTGCTATATGAATTAAGATAGCCAAAAATATATTAAGCATTGTAGTTTAATATTATGATTATACAAAATATGAAAGCATATTCAAATCTTACATAAACTTTATAAATTTTAACATAAGAACTAAATTATAAAATTTATTTTTTAGAGTTTCGTTATGGATTCCAAATTACCAAAATAATAGCCAATTATCTAGAAGTATAATGAAGATTAATTTCAATTATACAGTATAAATAAAAGTCATAACATCATAGTTGACTATTTTATAATCTTAAAAAATAAATTTAGTTTGTAATTAATAAAATCCTACTTTTCACATTAAACATCTTAATGAAAGAAAAGTGAAAAATAAATAAATTAAATCTGAATTGCAAGTCAAGATAATGAGATTTCACCTTTTTTTTATAAGATCCACAAATTCTTCTTCATTTTTTTTTTTAATTATCTTCTTCTTCACCCTTGGTGTCTTTCTTTTTTCTCTCTTGATGGCTCTTTTTCTTTTCTTCATTCTTCCTCATTTATATGTATTTTGGAAAAGCCATGAATAACTACCCAAACTCTCCTTGGATGATTAGGAAAAGACTTATTTTTTTCTATTTTTGTCACCTAGTGCCTAAGTACTACTTTTGGATGCCTAAGTACTCAATACTACTTATAACAAGTTTTCACTGTAAACAAGTTACTCTAGTAAAATTATTATAGTGGTGCACTATAATTAAGGTTGATGTAGCAAAATCTAGGCATTCTTTTAACCAGTGCCTAAGTTGTTATGCTCTTTATTTTTGGTAGTTAATTTTATAACTTTTTTCTCTGTTTTACTACCCAGGTGCTACTTTTGAAGCTTAGGCCCTTTTACTTTTTATTTCTTGTTGATTTTGAGTCATTATGATATGTATTTTGGCTTCGAACTTTATCAAGTATTTTTAGTAATAAATTTTCTCAAATCTTACAAAAGCATGCAAAACTTTCATTAAAAAGTACCAAATTCTCAAAAACTATCTAAATATTAACTTGATGATATCCAAAAGTGCGAGTATAAAATTTACTTATTAAGATTTACTTTCCTGACTCAAGTGTATCATGTATTGATCTCTTTTCACATTTATTATAATGAAATAGCTCAAGGTGCCCAAGACATTCAACGAAAAGATGCCATCAAGCCTCTTAATGTTATTATTTACTATTTCTTCTTCATTTTTAATAATCAATATGTCAACTATATAACAAGTAGAATTACCATATGTTGTTTTTAGAAAGTACAGAGAGAAAATTGTTAGACTTTAGGTTCACAAACTCCCATTTTGTTAAGGCTAATCTGAACTGTAACATCAAGCTTCTTTTTAAAAAAGGAAAAAGTGAAGCATGCAAATGAATTAGTCAATAATGCTTAGATAAATTAATTCCTCATGCTTTGGAAAATTTCATTGAGATTGAAATTTAAGAGAAAGTAAAACAAAAGAAAAAGAGTATAGGTAGAAAAGAAGAAAGATGAAAGTAAAGAAAGAAAATGGAAAGAAAAATTGAAGGTTGATAAAAAGAAAAGTTATGAGAAAATGTGTTTGTGAAATTAAAATATCCAAAAATTGAATGGATGATATATTTATGAAATTAGAATAGTTATGTTTTCATATTTGTAATATATATCAAATTCTAAATTAGTCTTAAAGGTTAAATTTGACCACACGTACGTGAGTAGTTTAATAGAAAATAATATTTTAAAAATTTATATTAAACATGTGATGTGTAAACTATTTATGCAATAGTATATTACATGAAAATGATGTTCATTTTATTTGCAATGTTTAACAATTGTATAGAGTAGATATGATGTGTTGGAATATTGGTTTACGTTTTACTCGAACTATGATACAAGGCCGTCAATTATGATTCTGGCTTTCCTTCTAGGGTAGAGTTCTCTACCAAGCAAGATATGTTTCCTTAAATACTAGTTTGGTGTGATTGGATTAATTGTACTAGAAAATATTACTACTATATGATTGATACTTGATTTATACATAATTTAAGAAGTTTTATAATTATTTATGAAAAATGCATTTTTTTTTTTTTTTTTTGCATAGCTACTCACTAGGTGGTAAGCTTTTTTTTTCCCCCCTATTTTTTCCAAGTCATCTAAGATTCATATAGTGTACAATTTTGAAATATAAGAATATGACCAATAAACACATATTGATGGGTCATCCTTTTGAACATCACATGTTTATACATATATATTAAATGTATGCATATATGTGGGTATGTGATGTAAATGATATACACATGTTTTGATGAGATATGAATTCTTGATATGTGATAATAATGAAGGTTTAAGGCTATTCATATTTGTTACATGAGATTTTATTATGTAAAAATTATGCAACCAATATATGAAAGCAAAAATATACATGTATTTAATAGAATTCATCCCAAACTCTAAAAAGGAGATAAGGGGTCCTTCTCATTAACTTTTCATACCAAGCTCTACGTATATGCTTAAGGCCATAAAAGGCATTCTTGATCTTCCAAGCATTGTTTGGTTTTCTTTTGTCTTCAAAGCCTTTTGGTTGTGGCATTTATACCTCTTTTGAAAGATTTCTATTTAAGAATGTTTTATTGACATCCTCATGTTTAATCTCCCAACAAAAGTAAGAAATTAGGCTCAAAATTACTTTTAAGCATAGAAGATTTTATAACAAAACTTAAAGTCTCAATAAGTCTACCCCTACTATTTGTCGATAGCCCTTAACCACTATTCTAATTTTGTGTCTAGTTATTGATCCATCAAGGTTATCTATGATCTTAAACACCTATTTGTTTTCATCTAACTTGACTTTTAGGTGATATGGTACTAAGTCTTAGGTTTGCTTTTGCTTATAGCTTTATATTCTTTCAACATGGCATTCTTTCATTCTTGCTTACATAAAGCATCAGAAGCTGTTTGTAGAATTTTTCTCATTTTCAACTTGTTGTCTTCTTAAGTAAAATAGATTTGGCTTAAAATTTTCAACTTTTGACTATGTATAAATGAGCATATTTGATTTCAAGCAATTGATTTTAGGTAATGAATGGCATTTCAATATGGTATGGAATTTGGTTTAGGATTTTTGTGTTTAAAATGTAAGTGGTTGAATTTGGTGTTTCAATTAAAGGTTGAATAAATAGTAAGGAGGATGCTTAAGTGGATGCTAAAATGGCATAAGAAAATCCTTCATCTATTAATTGTGGGGAGAATGAAGAGACTAAGAAATTAACAACTAAGAAAAGTCAAAAGGATTTAAGTTTCTTATGAAATTTTTGAACTACCAAAAGATGAGTTTGACTTATAAAGGAAGTATTTCTCCTTAAAGACAACATGTCTTCTAATGTACAATCTAATAGATCTATTTAGACAATTATAACATTTATGTTTTAAGCTATAGGCTATGAAAATGCATTTTTCAATACGGTATTGGAGTTTATGTTTGTTGTAAAATCTTGGGTGAGGAAAATAGGCATAATCGAAGGATTTTAGGAATAAAGAGTTTGGAAATTTGTTGAATAACTGTTGATAAAATGAGAAGAGATTTAAGATTTATGATGGCATTCTATTTTTAACAAAAACTAAAGTTTCAAAATCTTCCCACTATAGGTCAAATGGCAAGTTTGCTTGGGTAAGAAAAGTGGGAGCAATTTTGTGTTTGTATTTCCTTTCCACTCTTTTATTTTAGTTAAAGGTATATTGACATGTGAATCTTAATGTTATGCCTTTCTCTTTTAGAATTCATTCAAGTGGTTTAATTTCTCATCCATTGTTAGTTTACAAGGTTACGATTTTTTTGATTTAGTAGCTTTTTAATTTTTTTTTTTAAAATTCAAGAATGTGTGTGTAGTTTGTAACATGGTTTGAAATGAAAAGATCTAGTATGTCTACTAAATTCTTTTACAATACTCATATAGTATTATAGTTACTTCGAGTTAGTTTCAAATGTCAAAGTACAACAATTTTAAGGGCTATTTTAAGAAGGATTCAGTGCTCTTAAAGCTCAATTTGTGAATTTTGCCATATTAACAAGCAACACAGAAATGTGGACATTGAATTTTGTTGAAGGATAAATTCATACAAGTAAAGACAAACTTCTTAAAAGCTTGGTTATTAGGTTGCCCAAATTCACTATAAAATATATCCATTACATTGATAGTTTCATCTTGGCTACTTGAAGAATTCAGGATAGACTTGGACTTAGACTTAGACTCGATGTCTAGTGGACGATCATTATTAACTAAAGTAAACAAGACACAACAAATAAAAAAGACTCAAAATTATTGGATTGCCAAACTAAAGACTTGTCTATGATCTTTTTGACTTCTTTGAGCATGTATAGACCTACTCTAGCCACTGTTAGTACCAGTGCCCTTTGCATCTAGTCCTTTATAGCATAACAATGGCTATTAAATTCAACAGTAAGATTATTGTCACTAGTGAGTCTAGAAATGTTTAACATATTATTGATCATTTGAGGAACATGTAAGATAATTTTTAAGTTTCAAAGAGTGTGAATTCTTTATATGCAAGTAACTATGTTCTACATGAGAAATTTTAAGTTTTTTGTCAAATCCTAAGGTCACATTTTGGGTATCTTCATATTTTAATTTCATAGACAAATTATTGAGATCATTAATCACATGGTTCGAAGCTTCAATGTCAAAATACCAACCACTCTCATTAGGTGAGTCTTTGGTGGTGACATAAGTATATGAGGCAGCTTGGTTGTTTGTCCTAAGTTCAAATTCTTGATCAAACTAATACCAACAAGTAATCAATGTGTGCTTATATTTATTAAAAATTTGATAGTTGGCTTAAATTGTCCTTTTGCTTGAGATTCCCTACCTTTTTCACTTCTTTAAAACTTCTTTTTTTCTTGCTTTTTCTTATATTTTTGTCAAAGATTTTGTTTCATCATCTTATTCTAGGCATGGTTGTTGTTTTTAACTTCAACATTGAACTTTATGTTAATTTTTCCTAACAAGTTGTTGGTTCAAACAACTTTCAAAAATGATGACCTAGGCAAAAACATCTTCAAAAGACATTGAAGCAATATTAACAACAATTGCTTCATATTCTTGTCCTAGATTATTGAGGATGTGCTTAATGAGATCTTCTTCCCTTATGTCTCTTCCCAGTGATGCCAAGAGCATCTATTTTTGTTTCTCATTTTTAATAACATAATCACTCTTTGACATTATTTTCTTCTTATTTGTTTAAAGATAATTTTTTAGTTACATGATGCATGCTTAAAACTATGAGAAGTAGAACCTATTTAT
The DNA here is from genome assembly GCA_032402905.1 of Khaya senegalensis. NCBI lineage: Eukaryota > Viridiplantae > Streptophyta > Magnoliopsida > Sapindales > Meliaceae > Khaya > Khaya senegalensis. The sequence goes on along the minus strand of CP135542.1, from coordinate 1,970,999 downwards.
TGTATCCTATAATTCCTTTAAGGTGAAGCAATTAATGAAAGATGTCAAGGTACTTTCATTGATTTTTGAGAGTAACCCACTTAAGAGAAATTGGTTGTGTTTCCTCAACTAAACAAATTTTAGATTTTTAATGGTTGTGATGATTTGTTCTTTATTACCAAAGTTGATAAATGTTTTGGAATTCTTCTTGAGTTTTAAATGAATCCTTTAAGGTTCTTTCCCTTATTGTAGGCAACACTTGGCAGCAGCATATATATAGGTTTTAAACAAATCTTTCCCAACCAATAAGTTATTTTTGTTGAGTTTCATTGATGCATTGAAGGAGAGTTTAGTTTGTGCTTATGGAAAAGGTGTTGCATTATTCCTTAAGTTCATGGTGAAAGCTATATTAGAGGAAGGAGCTGCCATGGAGGCTAACTCTAACACTAAGTTAAGACAAAGAATGTTGGATAAGAGGAACTCATGATTGCTTATATATTGCTGCTTCAATGATTTCTTATAATATTACACACACACACACACAACTTTAATATTGTAACCCTATTATATTCTAGCTTTTTACAATAATGAGGTGTCTTGTACGAGCATTTTATGACTGCCTTTTGTACTGGATTGTTTTAATCAAAATACAAAGCAGACATCAGCATCCAACTTTGCAAGAGACTTAGCATTGGTAATCCAAGTCAAAATGAGCTAAGCTAATTTAGTTAGTCTTTATTCTGATGCAAAGGTTGCATCTTTGACAAGGTTTACAATTTTCTCATTTTATTAGTTTTTTGCTTCTTAGCTACACTAATGGTCAAAAGGGTCAAAACATATAGTACAAATGTATGTAATATCACTAAGGCTTTGTGCATATGGATGACAAAAAAATACTTGCAAGGATGAGAGCCTACTAAAGCTTAGCATATTCAAAGTGAGGATTGAGAATGATTTCATTCCCGAGGGAAAAGCGGGACAAGGACAGAGATTCATTCCCATCCCCATTTTCATTTTGGGGCGGGGATGGGAATAGAAATAAATTTTCATTCTCATCACACTTTTTCTTTTTAATTTTAAAACATTGTTTAAAATTAAAATATAAGTATTGTAAATTTATATTTTAATTAAATTTTTAATTTTATCAATTAAATAAGTAGTAAAACAATAATAATAATGAATATATATTAAATAATATAACCAATTACAATCACGAAGTTTTTTTTTTTTTTTTTTTTTACTATATTAACACAAGATTAACAAAGAGAGAAAAAAGGCTCAAAAAATTTCATTTCTTTCTTATACCAAACAAAATAGATTTTTTACAAAATATATAAGAAGCATAAAATTCTAAATATTATATCTGATTTGTATTTTTAATTTTATTTTTTATCATTTTTGTTACAAATCAAAATTATAATTTATTAACACATTATTTATTAATGTTATTTTATTTTATTTTATTTTATTTTATCCATGTTTTTTATGTATTTTTTATTTATTTAATGCTGCTAAACAAAGATAAGGGAGATAAGGATCCCCTCTCCAAAATAAAAATTGGTCAGCAATGGAATTCCTTCCCCAAATTAAGCATAGAAAGGAGAGGACAATACACAGCCTCCGCCGTATACATTTGTGGGTGTTTGTTCATGTGTCCAAATTCAATATTTGCTTTGGGCCTTCTCAGGCTAGTGTTAGTTACGAGTCGAGGATTGGGCCCCTTTCTTTGCTCCATTTATAGAAACGGGATCACGTGTGATCTCGTTTCTTGAATTCACAAAAAAAATTTGAACTAAAATATTTTAGTGAATAAAGAGTAACTGCCAAAGGCCAAAAACGGGGAAAATTGCCATATCTATCATCTCTCTTTCTTTTGCCTTTGTTTCAAGTTAAAAGTTATTTTTCAAACAGTTCAAAAAAAAAAGAGAGAGGGAGAAAGGGTAGGTAAGTACCACCTAGCTAGGCTAGGCTTTTTTATGTCATTGAGATCATGGGATCTATCTATCTATATATATATATATATTTTGTTAATTTACTGCGATCGATGGTCCATATACCATTAAGACATGCGTATCTTTCCCTGACATGACACAATAAAACATTAATTTCAATTGTTTTATGTCTTCCCGGCCAATTCATTACATCTAACCCTACCTATTTATATACATCATCTATCCTGCTGCATGATTTTAATCTTTTCTTACAAGCTGCAATCTAAATTAAAGTTCTTATCATTTGTCTGCATTATTGTTTTGCGATGTGACATATCATCAGTTTATCAACTCTTCCAAACTTCCAAGTTTCTTTGACCCCAAACAGTTGGCACATAATTGTATAATGAAGCTAGGGTTTGTCTAGCATTTTGGGTGATGCTTTTAGGGTTTCCCTGGTAATGACCGACAGTCTGAAAAATTCCTCCCAACAATGTAGTTCTACGTTATTGCTCAAGAAAGTAATTATGTTTGGCATGTACAATCCAAAGAGTTAAGTAAATCGTCAATAGTTTGAGTGGACATTTTCTCTAGAGCGAGATATTGCTCCATCAGTATTTAATTGTCTGTACTCTTTTGGCCGATACTTGATATTCTGATACCGTCGTGAATTTAGTTATCTTTTTGATGGATTTCAAACTGTACATAAGATGCGAAGAAAGAGGAAAAATCATTGAAGTAGGGGAAAAGAAGCAAAGCAGAGGAAAGCTAAGCTAAGCTAAGCCAAGCTAATAATAGATATTGTCATACTATGATGAAAAAAGAGCCTCTGAAAATTTACTAATGCTGATAAAAGCTACCGTAGAAAACAAAAACATATAAGTAGACTACCACACGAGCAGAACAGTGACAGACACAGTGCCATCTACATCAGTTCACAGATTAATGCATAAATCCAAGCTTTCACCTAGCAAATCCATGACGTTGACTCTCCTATTAGATTGCATACATGCATTCTGCGACATTTCATATGCATGTGTTTTCAATGCATGCGGGGAGGCCCACTACTTTCGTTTTTATCTTTATAATTCAGACCATAGTGACTGTAAATAATGTTCTTTTCCCCTAAATTATGTGTCTGTTATGTTATGTTTGATCACGAGATCTCGCTGCCGGTGAATGTCTGTCAATTATCACTTAAAGGTAAGCTAATTAAGCTAGCCCTAGTATTAGCCATGCATGCATGGACGTTTTGTTTAAATGGGAAGAAACAATGAATTAACCTGTGTCCATACATGGATATGTGTGCTGCTTGCTTGCTTCCATTATCAAAACATTTGCCGCGCAATCGGTTCTTAGTCCTTACTGTAATTTTTTCCTCAATGACCATCTTTCTTTAAAACTAGGAATATCCTGAATACTGTATCTCATGGAGTGAAAAAAGAAAAATGAAATCTTTCAAGTCAAAGTTTCAACGGACCTATTATTAGGCGCTACATTATAGGTTCAGAACCCGTGAAGTAATGGAAGATTTTGTAGATTATAACTGAGCAACTTTGTAAAATGCAGGCTTTCCGTGAATTTTGGTCCTTTATTGATGGTAGACAATCGAAATGACACGAGGATTGAATTTCTTAATCAAAAAATTTTACAAATAAAATATGTACCCTAAGGCGTTCAAAATATTCATCGAATACACTTGTGCTTGAAATAAAATAATAACACTATAATTTAATGAGCAAAATGCTTATTTTGTTGGATAAGCCAAGTGCCATTTTGCCCCCCCCTTTAGAAGAAGGGAAAAAAAAAAAAAAGACTTACCATTTCCACGCTCATAATGTCACATTCTTACCTGCCCGGCTACAGTTTTTCACAAAGTGACGTGACGTGACATGACATGACATGCCTCTATTTAAAAATAAAAATGAAATTTAAATTATAAGAAAACATTTACCCAACCCAAAGCCCGGAATTGTCCGTACAAGGAAAAGGCCAAAAGAAACTAATCCAACCGCTAGAGGTGGGAAGCGTGTGGGACCCACAGAACACACAATGTCTAAGATTTTGACTCTATTTGATCCTTAATTAGAAATTAAATTATTAAAAATTAAAAAAAAAATAAGGGCGGGCTTGTCTTCGATGAGACGCCACAAGGATCTAGTACGGTTCACGACTTTCGAGGCCTCATTAATCCTACCGTTTGATGGATACACATGGTAGAATGCATGTGGAGATCGGTGAGAATAACAAATTTTCTTTTCTTCTGTTTACGCGTCACAGAAGCCGACATGAATGACAGGTTTGCACGTGGAGTTTGCACGATTGTTGGGGTCATTTGTCAAGTCAAGGGACCCACCTTTCTATTTTTTGTCAAATCGAACGTCCCGTCGGATTGACCGAAGAACGCGAGATTCTCGTACGAGTGCCTTTGTTTTCTGTGTATTGGCCTTGCTTTTCTGTTCTTCAATTGCTGGAAAAGAGACATTGCTTTGCCTATTACATTTCAATGAATGTAGTCTAAAATACATTTTCAGCTCGAGTCACAAATTCACATGCGAGCAAAAAAATACAGTTTAAAAGAAATTCTGGGTGCAAAACATGAAGGCAGGACTGCAAACGTAGTAGTGTGACAAGAGTGCTTGTCATGTTCTTTAACTCGATCAAATGGATAACGTGGAGGCCCATGAATGGTTTACTCTTAGAAAGAACACAAGCTAAAAATCATTGTATTCATGGGGAAGGTAAATTTTGTGCGGCCTGGCTTTACTGCAAATCTTGGCTTTGTTGCCGCACTGGTCACTAGTCACTGTCTAGCTAGCACTACTCTCTTACTATTGTTTGTTCATCGTCATCATACTTGTCAATACATATATATGATGTCAGAATTGTTGCTAGTTAATTGCCTTAAGCCAGCTGTATGTACGTATATTTGGTTATTCTTCTTTCTCCTGTTGTTCACAGTTGTCCTGCAGCATCGGATTTTGATTAAGAGGATGCTGGGGGAACAATTAAGAGTTTAAACAGGAATTACTGTTAACACGTACACCTGAATATAATCAAGATTCCAGTTTCTATCACCCGTGAACAACTGGTTTAGGAGGGAAAGTTTATTTGGAAGTGAACTTGGATAACTGTTCGAAAGACTTTTTTCGGTTTATAATGTTTGATTGCATATTGTTCGTCAACTGGATCGTTCATTCATTCATGCATGATAGGGCATTTTTTTTTTCTTTTTCAAACTTTTAGTGACCATTAGGATTCCATGATTGGAAAATAAGTGGTTCTTCTTCATTTAGGTTCTTGATCAGTTGCACTTTGTTAAAGTCAGTGGACATATATAACAAAAGTACTTGCTATGTATCCATATATATGCCTTAACGTAAAATTGTAAATTTTATGAATATGGATCATTATTTTTCTTGAATCAACACATAATTATGTGGTTATATGCTATTAATCTCCATCTAATGACCATAAAAAAGTATTTATATTTTGATTTTAGAATAATTCACTAGTTATAAATCATCATCTAGTTAGTGCTTTAGTGTAGCAATATGTTTTTTCAACTGTCAACACTTCAATTCTTGATGGAGTTTTAACATTAAATTATGTGCAATATTATTTACTATTTACATAAATATAATATAAATTTTTGCCAATTTGAATAGTAACATTGAGAGTGTCATTATTTCTATTAACATTGAGAGCTAAAATTCGTCAAGATAGATACATATTAATATATATTTTTTTAATTATTTATATCTCTTCACCAATAATTCTGCATCCATTCATGTTGCAAATCATAACTTATGGATCAATTTTAGTGATTACTGAATGGATCACATATCGGCAGTCATTCAAAAAGATTATTTAGCCTTTCTTCTAGGCTACTGCAGAAAAGTTAGTCAATTTAGAAAATTTTTGTTGGGCGACCTTTTAGCTCTACTCCTTGTTTCACACACTTTTAATAGCAAAAACACATTAATTTAATAAACGGTTCACAGATAACTTTCTTATGATCATTGCACATGTTTCCACTCGAAGAAGCAGTGTTGATGAAGAAATTATATAGAGATTATAATGAATTATAAGAAAACACAAGAACATCCAAAAGAGATTAAGATTGTTGTGTGGATCAACAAATTAATTCAAATATATTTTTGTTTTTCTTTTTAACATGATTGTCTTTGTAACCAAACCAAACAAATCCATTTCTCCCTCTAAGCACACACAAATGCTGCACACACCCATGTAAATATATATATATATATATATATATTGCTATATCATCAAGGAGCAATATGTATAATATAACTATTTACCTAGCCAGCTACATAAAGAATGCATCCATGTACTTACACACACATACATATAACATACATACATATATCTAACATGAAGACAACCTTTTAGGTATTCATATTCAATACTCTTCTGGGAATAACATCAAAGTTGGTAATAATTATTAACGATCGAGAAGTTGTGTGACTAGAAAAAGGATTTCATCCCTATGGAGATAAAGAGAAGATCCCCTAATTCTTGAAGTGTGGAACAAACTTTTACTTTTACCGACGAAACCCATCAATACTTGTGTGAATAATATGTGAACCAATTAATTATGTATGCAAATAAATCTTTTGAAAAGCTTAGCACTATAAATTGATATCAAAAAATAGAGAAAGGCATATTCGACGGTTAATGAATGAATAAAACCTTAAACTCCAGAATCAGAAACTTGTGACTACAACTATTTAGACCAAAGTAAATGCTTTTATCGAGAATTCTTGACCTTGCAAAGAAAAACAGACAATGGTTATTGTAGAAAATTTCGGAGTATGTTAATTCTTATTTAGCTCATTTAGTGAATTTTATATAATAATCAATCTATTCGTATAAAACTTAGATGCACAATCTTACATATGTATGTTGACATCAGAATGTAAAGCTTTTGATTATATATTCTAAGACTATACTGAGCAAGAAGGGTTCACTTCAAAGAATTTAGTCATATATTTATGACTAATATTCAGATAAACATAAATGATTAGCAGCAGGAATATTACATCCCTTCTGCGTCAGAGCAGGAGTTTCATACACCACTAGAATCGTTTAAGGGAAAAGAAGGTTAATAGCTATCTAGCATTTATCCTATGAACCATTATATTTCTCCTTCTTGGCCAAATTTTCATGTAATGGACACTTTTGCCCGCAAACATAAGAGGGATTATATGTCCCATTTAGGCCTAAGTTAATCAGAAAATCCAAAAGGGATGACCCAGCAAAAGCCAACCACTTAGGCACTGTCGGCCAAGTTGAATAAGAAAAAATCCCTCGAATATCCATGCATAGTTTTCTTTGTTAATTTCATAAAATGCACGATTAGCATGAATAAAATTGGCAAAGTTTGGATCAAAATTTTTTGTCTCTTGCATATATTAACAGTAAATCTAACTATATATGTATTTCACTTGATTGGAAATCCAACCAGATTCCACTGTTTTATTGTCAATGTTACAAGTACTGTAATTAATTTTATTGAGTCAATGCTTTCTCCCTCTCTCTGAAACATCTCAAAACTGACAAGACAAAGAAGAGAAATGGAGATGCAACTTTATTGATAGAGGTTAAAATATTTTAATCCATATAAATCAAATTAGAGAACTATTATAATATATGCATGTATTTTTACACTCAAAATTTTTTTTAATTTTACACTTACAATAATTTTTATAAAATTTATAATAAAAAAAATTATTAACATATATAAAATAAATAATAAATTATAATTAAAATATGAACAAAAAATTAAACATATATAATAAAAAAATTTAAATATATAATAAATAGTAATTGAAATATGAGTAAAAAATTAAAATATTAACATTAAAATTAAATCAAATAGATATAATGGTTCATACCAATACCCTGATCAATCCTATCAAATTAATAGTAAACTAGAAGAGTTAAGTTATAAAAGATATCAATCTGTCTGCCATTTTATTCCCTTCCTTTGAGCTGAAATGACTCCACTAATTAAGCAAACATATCAATTAACTGGCCAAATTTCAGTGCCACTATCGATTGTTTGTTTGCAAAAGCCTGATTTTAATAAGTTAGAAAATAAGGTTTAGGTGTTCTTCCTTCACACTATAAAGTACAAACCATGCAAATTAGTTCTCAGACGCAGAGAGTAAAGAGAAGTCAGACAAATAAATATTAGCAGAGATGAAAATCTTTACCCACCAGCTTCAACCCAGCCATTAAACATAATGCTTGACATATGTGGCACACGATTCTTATATGTAGTTCTTTCAAAATTTAATAACACTATAAGAAATGAATAGCCAACACCTATTCACGAATTGGGAAACAATTATGTCAGAGAAAGAGAAAGATGAATGATCAAGACGGATGATCTGCAAATATATTGCTTGACATACATATGAATATTTAAGTACAATAAAAACTACAAGAGCAATTAGATGCTCTGATCAGTTCCGCATAGACCATAACTGCTAGTACAATTACTTCTACTACCACTTTTTAAAGTATTTTACTACTAGTTCCCTACTGATAACACCATTGCCGTTTGCATCAAAAGTAGATTCAAGGTACCCCCAGATCTAACCCTTTTACTTTTGTCCAAAGCAAACAGAAGGCACATAAACAGAAGTCAACATACTAGTTCTACATGTACTTCAATACCACAATACCAGCTAATTACCGCAAAAAGAAAATACCTACAGAGATCAAGCAACCAGAACGATAAGAAGGAGAAGAAGAAGTAGTAGAAGAAGAAGAACAGTAGGTACCGTAATTACTTCTAAACTTCTTTCATATTTTAACTCGCAGCTGGTGGTGGTGGCAGAACTGGAATTGGCTGCTGCTGTGACGGACGCTTACGCTTCTTCTTCTCGTAGCTAATCCCTCTTGCTTTAGACTGCAAATCACGAACCTCACGAAGATAAAGCCGGACAGCGCGTGCACCAAAAGGGTTTGCCTCAGGTTTGCCTCCATTTTCCTCAAAGGCAGCGCGTAGACGGCCTATGAGCGAGTCGAGGCTGCCCCAGGCTTGGCGGAGCGGGCAGGGACAGGGTGCAGGTGGGTTGGGGTGTCCATAGAATGGGCAGATTTGGGTGTGGACTTTGGTCTTGCCAAACTGGTCAAGATAACGAAGGAATTCAAGAACATGTGCGCCACTGCAGCGAGAAAGAGAAAGAGGAGGCCTGTGATTTTTAAGGTACTGGCCGAAAGTGTTCCAGTCACGGCGCTTTTGGTTCTCATACCTGCTGCTGGAATTAGTGGTTGAAGATAACGACGGAGAGGATGCAATCAGAGCGATGCTGGCTGTGGTTGAATTTATGTTGAGGGTGCTGCTTGTACTTCCAGAGTTGGAACTGTTCATTTCTGAGAATGAATGATCCATAACAGAAAAGTAATTATATCCTTTTTTTTTCTTTCTTTTTTGTGTGATTGTTGTTTAATTTATGGTTATGGGTTGGTGGAACTGGAACTGATGGTTGTGTTCTTTTTCTTTTTGGTTATAACTTCTCTTCTAGGGTTTTCTCTTCTGTAGTGAAAGAGCTAGCTAATAGGAAGAGAGTGTAATATAGACCAGAAAGAGGAAAGGAGAGAGAAATTATTGAGTAGAGGGTATACTGAATCTTTGGCTTCTTGTAATTCTTGCTGTAGTGGATGACTCACATATATTTTTTATTTTTGCAGATGTTACTGTTGATGAAAACAACCACACACTCCCTCAAGAAAATAGAAAAAAAAAATTAAAAATAAAAGAAAAAAGAAAATTATAGCTAGTTATTGATTGATATATTACTGGATTTCCTTTTTAGAGGAGGGAGGAATAAGATCGCACAGATATGATGATGGTTTTGGTAGAGATTATGGTGGATGAGACTGATGGGAGTTTCTTTGTTTCAGCAATACTAGAAAGTTTAGAATTTTGGGAGGTTTTTTGTTTTCTGAATTTGTTTTTATTTCCAAAAGGAGGAACAAAACAACTGATGGAAAGTCTTAATTGAAAACGGGGATTGTTTAACATAAGTAATGCATATTATCATGTGCAGTAAAGAGAAAGAGAAGGAGATTCACATAAACCAACGAGGAACTCAAGTACTGTAGTGAATGTTATTGTTAGTGTTTAGTGCTTGCGAAAATGTAAAGGAGAGAGAGAGGTTGAGATGGAGACACACAGGAAAATTTCAAGGGAATAACATGATTATTTATTTTTTCTTCTCTTCTTTAACCCGTAGTATTGAATGACACTTGATCTTATTCCCAGTTAGCAGAGCACCCTTGTCAAATTTTCTTTTCCTCTCTCAAATATTCTTTTTATTATTTTCAAACTTTAGAAAGACTCAGAAAATTGGAACATATAATTTAAAAGGGTGACAAAAGATGATGAATTGGACAGCATAAATAGCAAAAATTGAATTAATGTTCATCCTTTACTACTGCAACAATATTAATGTTCATCCACATGAACTCTTAACTACTATTATTATGTTAAACTTAGTAGTGTGATATATGTATGTATGTATGTATGTATGTAACTAACATGTGTAAATTTGTTATTTTCTTATAAATAAATATATAATTAAATAGCATTTGTCAATATGTCTAAAATTTTAACATATATATTGCAATTTGTATTTTAACTTTACTTTGTACATGTAGCATTTCTTCTAAAGATTATCTTCATAGTATTAAACACAGCATTACATATTTGTTTTAAATACATATTTAAAATATGTATTAATTAAATGAAATTATTTGGTTTTTACCACCCTTTTAACCTTAACAGTAATTAAGCGCCTACTTTTCCTTTCTTGTTAAAGACTAACTTTAGATATGTTTGGTTTAATTTTATTCCTTTAAACTTAATGGTAATTGAGTGATGTAAATTTTTTTTTTTAAATTAAGTTCAGGTGGTATTTTTTATTTTTATACATAACTTTATTTATATATGATTTTTTTTTTTTTAAAGCTTCAACAAAAATATTCATTTATTTTAATTTTTTTTAAATTTTAAGTGACCTGAAATTTGTTGATTGAACTATGAATTGAATTAATGATTTTTTTTTAAGAACGGTGAAATTTTACTTAGAAATGGCAAAAGGTTTGGGCTAATCCGCCAACCTTTTTTTATCATTTAAATTATTTTTAAAAATTTAAGAAGGGCCCTTGAATTTGATGGATCAAACTGGGCCTTTTCTTTTTTTTTTTTGTACAAACCACCTGATTTGGCCCACAAGTTCACATGAGATCAATCTTTATGGGCCCCCCTAAATTTACCATTGATTTGATTGACAAATCATTTGAAATGAGAAAATAAAAATATCACTTGAAAAAAATATAGTATTCTTGTTATAAAATATAACATCAGGAAATATAAATAATTGCATAAAAATTATTCCACATTAAAAGTGCACTTGAGGTTAGTCTACTTTTATTTTATTTTAAAATTATTAAAATTTAAATATTCAATATTTACTTTTTTATTTTTTCGTGATATAGTACATTCCAACATGCATACTGGCACTTTATCCAAATCTTGGGTTGTAATCTCCAACTCTTCTTTTTTTGGTATTCAATTTTTTTCATTATAATTTTAACTTATAAAAATAAATCAAAAGAACTGGGTATTACAATGAAAGAGTCGAGTATTATAAGGGAGGAGTTAAAAGATTACAGTAAAAGATTGAGATAAAATTTTTTTTTTCTAAAAAAAAAAAAAAGTCTAGAATGCAACTAAAAGCACAATAATTTTTTTTAATTATAATAAAAGGTGTGATATAAAGTAATAAAAAAAGAATATACAATAACCATAACCTTACCCTTTTTTTTTATAAGCTTTACAATGCCCTAATCCCTTTTAATTTCACACTTAAAATAAAAATAAAAAAATTCTCTTTGAAAATTGGCCTTGAAAGTTGGTATGATGGGAATTGACAACGGTAGTTAATAAGTACTTATTTTTATTTGATAGTTAAAATTTATTATTTATTATTTTATTTATATTTAATATTTAATAATTTTGTCTCACTAAACTATAAAATTAAAAGATATTTTTAAATACTTTTCTTGTAATAAAATCGTACATAAATATAAATTTTTATAAAATTAACAACATCTGCTAATTAATAGTAAAAAAAATTATGTTTGACTATTAGTTAATTAACTCAAATAATAAAATAACTAAAATAATTTTATATATAATTTTAAATTATTAATATTTTTTACATACTTTCTTTAAAATTTAAAAAATTAATAGAAAGTATTTCTAAAAATTATTTTTTTTTTATATTTTGATATTTAATTTAATTTAATAATTATATATAAATTAAGTGTTAATTTTAACAGTATAATATTATAAACTTCTTGCTTTATGTAGAAATGTAAACTATTCAATTTCATAAATATATATAAAATTATATAATATAAATATATACAAATAGGTAGTATAAATT
>CP135542.1:1921576-1953897 GCA_032402905.1 Khaya senegalensis | reverse complement strand
AAAAATTAAAATTTTATTTATTAAACATAAATTTTTTAAACTATAATATCGATTATATTATTAATTTAAATTTTTAATATATTTAATTTAATATATATGCAGGCACGTACATGCATATATATATATATATGTATATATATAGAAGTTGAGTTATAAGCTTTATATTTTGTTTTGCAGACAGTCGAGAAATGAATATGGGCCAAACCATTTTAATAAATTAAGGATAGAGCCATTGTCGAACCAGTTGAGGACAAGTTAAACAGCAACTTAAGTCGTAGTTCAGAACTCCAATTAAAGCTCAACGGATCACGAACCAAACTACTTTAAAGCAATATGCTGTTGTAGTAAAAGTTATACCAGTCTACTTGGATTCAATACTAAAAGCAACCAAGCCAATAGTTAATACCGTGAATACTCACTAAGCAAAATTTTACTCCAATTAATTCCCAATACCTAAAGAGAGAAATCCTGAAAATCGCAGACATGGACTCTCCAGGAGAGTCCTGTTCATGACCATCTAGTTTGTCTGTTCATGGAGGGAAGTTTTAAGAGATTGATTAGGGTTTTCAAACTTTAAGGTCTTATATCAATAGAATTTGCTAGGTAAATGATAGAGAAATCCAAATTCTTGTTGGTCCTAAATATTTGTCATTGAAAGTACAAATATTTTGGTAAGATTAAAGGTAATAGATCAAAAACATAAGGATAAAATTAATATAATAGTTTATCCTGCCTTAAAACAATAAAAAGGTGGCACATTTCATTTTACTTCTTTGTTCCATTTCTCCAACAAAATCAGTCAAAAAACTTTAAGCTATTCCTTTTTCTTTTACACAGAGAATTGACTATCAAAATTTAGGGAAACCGTGTAACATCTTTAGTTTATGCACACTCACACGCATGTATGTATGTCATGTGATAAGGATAGGACATAAGAATCAATTAATTATGGGACCCAAGTCTATCCTGGATCCTAGATATAGGGATTATGTCTCTAAATAATTATCTTGGACTAGAACTGGTAGGACCAAACCGTTGATGGTGGATGTGTACCAAAATTTAATGTGTTTTATATTCCCGTAAACAATCATTAACATTTTATAATTAGATAAAATTATGAAAACTTTTTTAAGTACACCAATTTTAATTAATTTATCTAATTAATTAAAATAACACACCATAAACTAATATATATATATATATATAAAGTAGATAAAAATTTTAACGTGGTTTGAAATTTTTAATTTTACATTCACAAAAATATGTATAGAAAAATTTTTTTTCTAAAAAATCAAACGAATATAAATATCAATGAATTTAAACAAAACTAAAAACTTCATTATATTACCGCCATTGTGTTAAATCTTTTTTAATATTCTTGTTCGGTGAGATTCCCTCGCCATTACAAGTCGAAATCCATTCAACAAATTTAGTAAGATCCTCTTACTTGATATTGTTAAACTCCCTTTAATTAACACAAATTCTTCTCCTAAATAATGTCTTATTTGTCTCTTAAAAAAAATATCAAAATATATTAATCACACTTAAAGAGTATACTCTCTAAATTTATCATAATAAAAATTATAAACTCATAATTTTTATCAAATTATATTTATTTTAAAGAAATAAAGAAAACATTAACAACTTAAAAAAATAAAACAAGAAGACCAAGAAATAAAAATCTAGTACAAAGAATACCAATATAAAGTGAAATACTAAGTTTATTTAAAGAAGATTTATGTTCCTTAAACCTAAAAGGAATAGATTTTCCTAAATAGAAACAAGCGTTTCTTAATTATAACTTTGTTTTCTAATAGTTCTTCTTTCTTTCGAATTATAGAATTATCAATACAAGTTTTCTAATTATACTTGAAGTTCATACTTCACCTAAAATAACTAGTAAAATTAAATTTCTTGCCATGAAGAATAAAATTTGGATGTACAGAAAACTGCACAATTTGTTGCGACATAATTATACAACAAAATATATTTCCAGAATAATCCAACTCTATAAACCCTAACAATCTCCTCCTTTGACATTCTTTTAGCAAAACATTTCCACACACGTCTCTCAATTTGAAAATTCAAAAATAAAAGCAAACACTAATGTAACAAACTAACACTTTATTCTCAAGTTAGTACACAATAATCCATTAAAAGAATTAAGGAAACACAATGCCATATGAAAATATGAATAACTCCCATTGAGTAAATGATCAAAATACATCATTATAAAGCATTTCATTTATAATGTAAAGCTATTATTTCTCTTTATACTACTCCCCATTGATATATTACTCACCTTTAACATATACTATTCCCCTTTTTGCTAAGAAGAACAAAAGTAATGATAATAAGCACTAGAAGGAGAAATACAAGGCAATGAAAATGCGCAGAGAAAAATGATGTAGTAAACATGAAAATGTCTAAAATGGGGTATTATCGAATACACAACAAAAAGAGTATGCCATAGAGCCATAAACCAAATCCAACGAAACAATATCCCTCCAAAAATTAAATGATGAAAATGCACAAAATGAAATTACTCAATAATCAAACATGCATAAACAAGAATTTGACATAAAAATTAATCAATTGATATAAGAAAATACAATATAAAAGCAAAAGTTTATATCATCCAAAAGGAAAAAAACTACCCAAGAATCTAAATATTAACAAATAACCATCATTTTGAAATGTAAAATAAATAAGCAATAACAAAAAAAAAATACTCCCTTTACAAGAGATAAATTAATCTAATGGCGACACGAGAAGCATCGCAAAGGTGCTGAAAAGGTTGTTGAATGCTTCTTGGAAAAGTGAAGAGGTAGAGAAGCATCATCATGATTTTAAGGCTGTGAGACTTGAACTAAAATATCAAGACCAGTCATGAAAAGTACAAGAAAAGAAACAAGAGCATCAAATGGTTGTAAAGCAAGCATTGAACTGTCATCATGTAAAGGTTGTTTTGTTGTAATAAGTTCAGATAGAATTGCAAGAGCTAAAAATGTAAGAGCTACTAGAACAAGTGGCTATGATTCACAATCAATAGAATCATGAGTTGGTGTGGATGAATGAGAGACAAAAAGATGCTCAATTTGAGTAAGTCTCTAAATTGTTATGGCTTGCTACTCAAATATAGCATCTTAATAAGCATAGATTTTCTTAAGCTCATTATGCATATATTCTTGTCATACAAGATCTATAGTTAGGAGGAGTGAGGTGTGAAAGTGATTTGAAGTATGTAGTAACCCCCTCTAAGGGTAAGCAAATGAGCAACTTTGAAGAAATTTCTTTAACATACCCAAAAATCCTAGAGCAACAGATAAGCTTTTGAATTAAACTATTGAAATCACCAATTAATCTAGTTCTTGCAAAATCATTGTGTATTGCAAAATCGGTAACTAATTTTAAATTGCAATCGAATGCAATTCTAAATAAAATGTGGCCAATAAAAAAGCTCACAAATTAGACTTAGTAAATCATGAGAAAACAATACCTATAAGGTCATAAATAATCTTATCTAAAGAAAGTGGTGGAGTATTTGACAAAGTTGCAACATCAAAATCCTAACTCCTAAAAATATTGTTAATGATAGTTGTTGAAAAATCAAACACATGCCCACATATATACACACAATGATACTAAGATGAATCAGTTGAATTGATTTTTACTAATAGATTTACATCAAACTCATCCACAATATATGCAACAGATTGACTAACCTATATAATACTTTGAAATAAATTAGATTTCGTCAACAATCTATTGCACCACAACCTTGCAACAGTTTTAACTAAACTACTCTTTCAAACACAAACTTTCTATTAGTCATGATAAAGCATAAGTGTTGATTCTCTATAGAATCAACATAATGAGAACAAGTATCAAAAACATCACAACTAGTTAGAAAGAGTACCAGTTTTCTTTTGTGTTTCTATTAGTATGAGTTAATGGGATTTTTTTTGGAAATGATTCTAATTCGATTCTTCTTGGCTTGCATCACATGATAAAGAAGAAGATGTATAAGCTTTGCAACAGATGAGGAGAAATCAATAAAATTGAACGATCCGATGAAGCTCGTGTCAAAAAACTAAGAGGTAATGATATAAAGTCATCTATAGTGGCTATTATTGTTCAACAAAGAATAAGCAAAGAAGAATAAATTATAGTTAGTTCATATCAAACAAAATCCGCAATTTAATTTTAATATGGCATATATCAATTGATTCCCTTCACGTATTTTTGACTATTTTTATTAAGGCCAAAAAAATTTTATAAACCTTGCAAAATAGTACAAACAAGAAAGAGTTATAAATTATGTTTTGTACCAAAAGATTTCAAAATGTTTCAAACATGTTCATATGAGATAAATTTTTTAAAATAATGATTTAAGCACAAAATTATCAAAATCAAATAAAACACCCACACAAAAGTGTACAAAATTGCAGTGTAGCCCAAATTTAGATATTTTTAACATATAATCTCATAATTCACATAAATATTAAACAACAAATTCAAAGATTTTGAATTTCAAGATGTGAATAATTCATGTCAATATGATTTTCTAAATTTTTCTCAATTTGACATGCATTGTTAATCAACATAAGAACTCTAATACTTTGTACCAAAACTTAAAATAAAAATATATCTTAAACATTAATGTGTTTGTGTGCCAAGAAAGACTCCAAATTCTTCCTTAATTTAATCAACTTTAATAATCTAGGAAAAAGATAAAATGAGCAAACCTAACTAATCTTATCATTTTGATCTTCAAATCATCCATTTAAAAACAATGCAAATGTATGTGCAATATATGTTTGTTTTTTGCCACAACTTTCTTTCTTTTTTATCTTTTTCAAAAATCAATAACTATCACGCTATAACTAAGATAACCTTCTTCTTATGGTAGATCATTCTTTATATATTTATGATACATAGGCCCAAATTAATTATGAATAGTTTCACACATTAGTGTAGTTACTTTTTTCTAATTATAAAGCATGAACAAATTTGGACATTTAAGACAAGAATTTAGGTAAATAGTCATGGTTAATACAATCATTTTTCCTAGAATTACATCAATCTCAAAATTAATTTCAAATCAAGAAATTGGTTATAAATGTGCATAAAAATATTCAACTCAAAATTTGTCTATTCTAAATCATAGTACATAGTGTTCAAGTTTAACCAACAAAATTCATACACTTAATTAAAAATTTAAACCATGCATAAGAATACTTCTTCTTTAGTAGGTTCAAGACAATGAATTATAAAAATTGAATAGGGCATGCGCTTTTAACAACATACAAGTAACAAAACTATTAAATTTTTTTATTTCTTTATCAATATTTTAGTAAGTCCTTGAAAAGTCTTAAATTAAGATTTCATATTATTTTTTACAAATTTCAAAAATTTAAAGCAATAGGTTGATTATGGCATTTATTGTTGCAAAAATGATAAGTAAAAACAAAGATTTTGGTCTTACCTTGTGCACCATAAGATTGATGATATGAAACCTTACCTTTTGTCATCTTTAAAAGTTAAGATTAGCTGATGATGCCTTAACAAATATAGTTTTGGAGCAAGATGGTTTTTCTCCAAGATAGCCAAGTCTTTAATAATTGTCGTAATGTTTTTCCAAGATTAACATGTGATCAAGTTTAGACATTTCTGAATTCAGCATCTTCAAAAGCTTTGTGTATACTCAAGTTTATATTTTGCCACATTTATCCCTCTATCTTTCTCAAAAATGATAGTTTCCACTTTATTCATCATCTTTTTTGCTTCAAAATGTTTAATCAAGTGAATTCCAATTTGTTTTTCCATGAATTTGTTGTGTTTGCACACTTTTATATAGTTGCTAAATATTAATTGATAAGAAGCATGGATGATATCCATGTCTAGCTCATCCTTATTAATGCTTTCATAATAATTGCTTTCATTGACATCGAGTTTTAAGTTAGTTGTATTTGCTACTTCGTTGTAATGAACATCTATTGATTATGTTGTAACAAAACTGGATACCTACCATTTTTTTATTTTTTTCAAAATTTGAGTAACGTTAAAAGCAATGTAATTACTTATATTTTATGAAGTCTTCTCTTTCGATTCATTATCATTCAAAGTGATATTCATGGCCTTTGATTTCTTCTTCAATTTGTTTGCACATTCAGCTTGTATATGTCTAAAGTCACTATATTTCTTACATTGAACACCTCTTTTTCTGTTATTTTCAAAAGGATTGATAGGAGACTTACATATTAAAGGAATTCTGAAAGTATGTTTATTTTTTTTTCCATTTGTTTTAAAATCTTGTCAAAATTCTTGTTTAAAAGTCATTCGCTTCAAAAACATTGATGTTTGCTTTTTTTTTCGTTATCATTGTTATTTATTTTGACTTAAAAGTTTAAACTTTTCTTCTTCTTTCATTACCTCATAATCATCTCAAACGTTTTAAGAAAATCCATCAATTTTTCAACTTCCATAGAATCGATGTCCTTGCTTTACTCAGTTTTTCTTGAAACTTTTTTAGAAGAGATCAAAATATTTTTCTTACAAGCTTAGTTTTTGAATATTTCTCACCTAATGCATAAGATTCATTAGTAATATTATTTAATTTAAAATTAAAATAAAAAATTAATTTTTTATCTTTCATTCTCAAATTTTCAAAATTAAAAGCAAACATTTGAAGTTTAAAGCCCTTGACATTCGCAATTTCCTTATAAGTACATTGAAGAATGTCCCAAACTTTCTTTGCAGATTCACAAGTTAGATCAACTTGAATTGATTCATATCTATAACATTGAAATAGTGTTAAGTGCCTTGAAATTATAATTTGACAAATTATCTTCTACACTATTCCATGTTTATTCAAGTTTAAAAATTTATTGCCTTTGTTATTAATCGTAGTAAAAGGAGTCCAACTAAAAAGAATATAACGCTATGCCTTCTCATCACTTATTTTGATAAAAACTCTCATTCTTACCTTTCAATATAAATAATTTGTGCCATCAAATAATGGTAGTCGACATACTAATCCTCCTCCTTTTTGAGAACACATACTTAAAAAAGTTAATCAAAAACTCAAAGATCTCGCAAATATGTAAGTCACTCGCTTTAATACCAATTAAAATTTTGATTTAGCAAGTATTTACCAAGTTTAATTATATTATCTAATTAAATAAAATAGCACACCACAATACAAATAAATAAAGGAGACAAAAATTTTAATACGGTTCAGATTATTCAATCTTATATCTATAAAACCATAAGTGTTTAAGACCAAGACTTTTATTTGATGAGTGAAGCAAGGATATTTATGGCTAACTGAGTATTATAATATGTTAAAAGGTTTATGACAAGAACTAGACAGATGTCGTAATCTTGAATTAGAGTGCAATAGTGATAGTTCCTAAAATCAAAAGATGTTCTAGAAAGAAAGGGCATTTGAACTTTTTCTTGGTCTATACCCTGAATTAAACGAAGCAAGGGAGAGAGTATTAGGGTTAGAGCCATTCCTATCAATTCAATAGGTGTTTGTTTACATTCTATAAGAGGAAAGTCGTAGAAGCATAATGATGAATGATCACGTGACAATAACTTGCTAAAGATCTATGCTTTAATCTTTGTCACACTATAAAATGCACTAGCAAGCAAATAACAATAAACTAATGTACCAAAAAAATTCTTTTGCAAGAGGATAATTTCAAGCCCTTAAGAAAAAAAAAAAAAAAGAAAAAACTAGAGTTTGGTGTGATTGTTGCAATAAACCAAAACATATAAAGGAAATATATTGGAATGAATCTTCATGGAAGACCAACATGTTAAGGTTATAGCAAAGGATCGAGTTCAAACATCAAAGTTAAGCTTGAGTGTTTAATGCAAAAGTTAAAATTGGATTGAAATGCTAATAACATGCATAAAATAAAAGTATATATCCATTGAAATATTTTTATAAATACATGATGGGCCAAATAATCGTATATTATATATTTACATAAATGACAAATTTTGAATGAGTTTTATCTACTTACTTGATAAATGATGATGGAAACCTTCAATTGTGTGAAATTTTCACAATTTACACCACCAAATGGATTTGGAGAATCTTTGCCAACTAGGGAGAATTCTAAAGTTTATGGCAAACTTAATTAAAAACTTGTAAAGTTCATATATATATACTGGAAAAATCCAAACATTTCTATTTTTATCCTTACTTTTCAATTTAAAGTGCATAAGTGGCATGGATAAAATGGTCATTATTACATATTTTTTTTTTATACATTTAAGTTCTTGGACTTAAATGCAAACATTTAACTAATTTTTAACCAAAGTATAATTAAATATATATACATAGGCAAATGTGTAATTATCTCATAATTACATATTTTCACTTAGGCCCTTAGATAATCAATATTATCAATTTAATCATATAATTTATAATAAATTATATTTGAATACAAATCCAAGAAAAATTCTTTAAACACTTTAAAGAATTTATAAATATATATAACGATTATATATATTTATTTTATCCTAAATATTATCTCAAATGTACTAACTTTTGTTCTTGATAATATTATTACTCTCGTACACTTCTTATTGCCTTTAATTATTAGTGTGATCATGTAAGTTCATTGTGAAATAATTGTGAACTTGTTCTGAACCTTTCAGATTTATCGAAATATTCGATTACTCAACAACTATGGTTAATATTTAACAATGTGTTATAACCCCTAATCTACAATGAAGTCATACTTCATTATTTTCCATCTCAATTATATATACCATATGGGTTAAATTTTTTTGTTGTCTAATCTCAATTGATGTATGATTCATAATACGTCAAAACCCTTTATCAATAAAATTACGAACCATCGATCTATATAGACTGAAGTCATCATTATGAACTTATCACTATGAATTCCTTCATATGACATTTAGTCACTCTGATTAGAGATTTACTTTTTCAACTATTTATCAATATTCGTCTGAGAACTTAAATCTGGATTGAGTCAATGAAAATTTTAATCCTATACATATTGAGTTAACGGATCCCGTTTTAACTATCACATATTTTCAAATACAAATAATACGTGATCAAATTAGTTTTATTATACAAGACGTGACTAATCTCGTATTTATTTACTATATGAACTACGTATATCTACACCAACTTCGTCAGTGATATCTCAAGTCAAAGGACAACATCACACACTAAAACAATTACACAATAAATTATTAACTATATGCAATACTATGTTATTTATCGTTATGTGGTTATGTTCAAATAAATAATTTTCTAACTATTTACTCCATACTAATATCTTAATAATATGACCATCACATTACTTTCACTAATATCATCTCATAATATTCATCGGAGATATCAATATACTTACTATACGATATTGTTACCCAATCGATTTCATTTCTGTAGGGAATGGTTTTGATAGTATCATTTAACTATTAAATAAATTATTTAAATAATTCACAAATATACTTTATTTATATGCATGACTAAATAAAGAAAATAATATATATTTGTGAATAAAAAAATTTTTTTATTAATATATAATAAATGTACAAGACATACATATCCATGAAACTAATATCACGAATGTCTTTTAGGACATACTTTAATAGTTGAGCTACTAACAATTGAAAAAATTAAGTTATTGTGCTTGACAGTTGTAAAAGATGAGCCGATTAGCTTAAAGGATAAATATAGCCAAGATGATTAGTTGATGAGCTATTTAATTAATTACTGAGCTATATGAGATAAGGTTAATCCAATTGGATGGTTAACAAAATAATTGTGTGTTTTTAAAATTTAGAAAAATTGTTAAAGATATTTTTGTGATAATTTTACTATATTAATTAATTAGCTTAGCTACTATGTCAATTAATATAAATAAGGATGGTATTTCATTTATTTTGTATTGAAGAAAAATATCAAATTACATATTCAATTTTTTTCCTGTCAAATATCTTCAAATCTTGATTTGATATTAGAGTCAGCTCAAACAAACAATGGTAAATTTAAATCTTGATTTGGTATTAAAGTTAACTTATACAAGTAATGGCAAATTTAAATCTATCATACTTAAACACTTCTTCAAACATTTCCTTCTCTTTTGTTGCACCAATTAAGCTTGGTGGATTGAATTACTTGGTCTAGAAATCATAGATCTTAACTTTGATCAAAGGGAATGGACTTAAAGAGTTTATCAATGGTGAAAAAGCAACACTTGCAAGATTCGTGCAAAGACAAAATCATGATCATAAGATTGAAAATCATGAATGTGTAATGTGTAATGTGAAAAAGACAATACTAGAACCTTCGTAGATGGCTACTTTCATCAATAAATAAAGTTGTTCTTAGTTTGGTAATTGGTTGTAAATTATCATATGAGGTATAAAATGCATTGGAGAAACAATTTGGTACGCAATCAAAGGTAAATGCCTTACAATTAAAGCTTCAACTTCAATCAATTAAAAAGGAAGCAATGATAATTTTTGAATAATTCTTGAAAATGAAGAGTTTACCTAATAATTTAACAGCTGTTGGACACTAATATCAGATGATGATTTTATCTTATATGTTTTTTAAGATTAGGTTTAGAGTACAATTCAATAGTAGTTCATATCACTAACAAAAAAAAGAATATCAACATTCATAAAGTATACTCAATGCTACTTACTTATGAATACAAATTGAAATAGTAGAATTCTATTGTATCAAATGAGATACAAACAAATTATGCTCAAGTTAAGGCAAAGCAGTTTCATAAGAGGATTAGAAATCAAGAAAGCTTTAACTATAGAAATTAGGCACAACAAGGTTTTTAGCATGTAAACTTTGCAAATTAGGAAAGAGGAAGTGGTGATTTCAGAGTTCCTTAAGGTGGAAGAGCTTAAAATGGTAGAAAAGGTGGTAGCAAGTCAACTTGTTAGATCTATTTCAAGTCATACCACATTGATATGTTTTCATAGATATAATAAGGAATATATCCCTACACCACCTCAAAATCAATATATTCTAGAACATTACTAGTAAGTTTATCAAAAATCACTAGCAAATTATGGACAGAAGGTTGCTTACTTGACCAATGTTGAAGAAAAAGCTAATAAAGGCTTGTACATTGATAATGGTAAAACTCATCACCTCACAACTGATGTTCAGGATTTCGTTGTGCATAAAAAGTTCAAAAGTATTAATAAGGTAATAATTGGTAATGGTGAAGGCTTAACAATTTCTCATATTGGTGTTATAACTTTAATTATTAAGTCAGCATGAAATAATCACAAAATCATAAAATTTTCTTTAAGAATGTGTGCCTAATATCTCAAAGAACCTAATTAGTATTTCAAAATTAATCAATGATAATAATCTAATAATTAAATTTCATGATCAATATTATTTTGTTAATGACAAGGAGAAAGGACTATTACTATTAAAGGGTACGGCTATAAGGTGTCTATATAGTTGTTATTTTCCAACAAAAACACAGGAACTTTCATTTTAGATGTCAAGCATATTTTTTCTTAATTAATGCTTTTGATGTTTCCTATATATATGTCTAAATTTTTTTACTATTATAAAATATAGGAAAACCTGCAATAAATTGCACCTTAATTATGATGCAAGTTTAGTTGATGGTAAACTTATTATCTCTCATTAAAGATTTAAGCATCTTTATACCAAAATTTTGAAAAATATATTGCAAACTTGTAAATCATCTATTGTTAATAAAATTTATCGAATTCTATTTTGCAATGCATGTCATTGTGGCAAGTATCATAAACTACATTTTCCTTTTTCTGCTATCAAAACTTCAGTTCCTTTATAACTAATACGTGCTGATTTGTAGGGGCCTTCATTTAAGTTTTCAACATGTGATTATAGATATTACATAAGCTTTGTACATAATTTCACTAGATATGCATGAATATTTTTCCTTAAAACTGAAGTCAGAAGCTTTAGAGGCATTTAGATATTATAAATTGTAAGTTGAGAAGTAATTTTCTAAATTTATAAGTGCTTGTAAACTAATGGTGGTAGTGAATTTGTTGCATTTGCTTAGTTTTTTAGACCAAATAAAATCTTTTCCAAATTTTTATGCCTTTACACACATTATCAAAATGAAGTTATAAAGAAAAAGTATAGTCATATTATAGAATTAAGATTGACATTACTCTCACAAGTAAGTTTATCTCTTAAAGTTTGGTGAAATGCTTTCCATACTACAATATTCTTGATTAATAAATTACTAAGTGAAACCTTATTTCATAAATCACCATTTGAACTTCTCTTTAACATTTTATCTTATTACTCATTTCTCAAGATTTTCAAATTTACTTGTTTTTTTTTTCCAAATTTTATAATAGACATAAGCTTAAATTTAGATCAGCAAAGTGCGTATTTCTTCGCTATAGTCCACTATATAAGTGATATAAGTGCTTTCATTTAAATTTTAAAAAAGTTCATGTTGTCAGACATGTGGTGTTTGATGAAAATACCTTTCCTTGTATGAAATTACTAAATCTTTATCATCTAACTCTGTTTCACAATTATTTTCTTCACCTACAACTTCTATTCCACTTATTACACATTTTCCAATTAAAGGTAGCAATACAAGTACCTTATTGCCAAACTTAGTAGCATTACCCAATACTTCTCATGTATCTTCTTCATCCTAACTTCCTTTCTTCTGAAGTAAATACTTTAATACTTGAGGCTTCTTTAACACCTACTTTGCCTTTTCTATAACATACATCATCAGTTTATTATCAACATCCCAAGTTAACAAAAGCTAAACATGGAATTTTTAAACCAAAATCTAATCTTACTTAGTGTGATGTTAATGTTCCTACCATTGTTAAGAAAGCCCTTCAAAGCCCCCAATCTATATCAACTAAACAAGCTGAGTATCAAGCTTTATAATATAACAACACTTGGCTATTAGTACTTACAACATCATATCTTAAAGTAATTGGTGCTAAATTAGTTTTTATGATTAAATATAACACTGACAAAATAATCCCCAAGTAGAAAGCTAAGTTGGCAATAAAAGAATACCTCTAAACTTCAGGCATAGATTTTTCAAAGACTTTCAATCTAGTTATTAAAGTTTCGTGAAAATTGTTTTAAGTTTTGCTATTATGAGGAATTGATCAATTTAACAAATCGACATTAATAACACATTTCTTAATGGAGATTTATCAAAGGTTGTCTATATGTATTAGCCTAAAGGTTTTGTTAACTTAGCACATCCAAATCATGTTTACAAACTTAAAAAAGCTTTGTATAAGGTTTTAAACAAGCTCTAAGAACTTAGTACAATAATTTAAAGACCTCACTACATCAATGGATTTTCTAATGCTTCCTTATTTTTCAAGTATGATAAACAAATATTTTGCTAGTGTTGGTTTATGTTGATGATATTCTAATGACTAGTTCGAAAGCTTCTTAAATGAAAGATTTTATTGCTAAACAAAACTCTACTTATGCTTTAAAAGATTTTGGTAGTTTTAATCATTTTCTTAGTATTAAAATGATGAAGAATAGTGAAGGTTTGCATCTTTCTCACACAAAGTACATAAATGATTTGTTGATTAAGGCAAATATGCAAAATTGTAAAAGCAGTTTAATCTTTATGCTATTAAATCAAAAATTAACAAAGGATTCAAATGATGAGTTTAAAGATCCTTTTTTTCTATCGAAGCTTGGTTAGTAGTTTACGTTATGTTACATTATTTAGGCCTAAAATCTTTTATGTTGTTAATAATTTAAGACAACTTCTTTCATTTCCAACACAGACTCATTAGCTAGCTCGCAAAAGATTACTGTAATATTTACAAGGCACATGTGAGTTTGGTCTTCTTTTTTGTAGATCAGGTAGTCATAAACTAGTAAAATTTTCAAATGCTGATTGAGGTAGTAATATTGATAATCAAAGATCTGTTGGAGCTTATTTTTTAGTCCTTAGTAAAAATTTAATTTTGTGGTCTTTAAAATGCACGATTAAGCACAGGATCTAAGTGTAGAGCCTTAGTAGCAGTAGCATCTGGGTTGGCTTAGCTTCAATCAGTTTTGCAAAAATTTCATCTTCATCCAATTATTACCTTAATGCTTTAGAGTGACAATTTAAAAATAGCTTTCTTACTTAAAACTTAGTTTTTCACTTTAGAACCAAGCACATTGAGCTTGGTGTTCACTATGTTAGGAATAAGATGCTTAACAAATTTTTAAAGGTCAAATATATTTCTAATACATAACATATTACTGATATTCTTACTAAACCACTATCTCTTCCTCTATTCACTTATTTTCATTTCAAGCTAAATGTTCTTCCAAGACCATTCACTTTAAGGGTATATTAAAGCTACAACACAAGATCAGGTTCAAGCATCAAGGTTAAGCTCAATAATGGATCAAGTTCAAGCATCAAGGTCAAGCTTAAGTGTTTGATGCAAAAACTAAGTTGTTGATAGTTGTATAAGCTAAGCTATTAAGTTTGAAAATGACAGAAAATGAGCTAGTTAACTTGAAGGACAAATACAGCTGAGATGATTAGTTGATGAGCTATTTAGTTAGTTACTAAGCTGTATCATGAACTTAATCCAATTAGATGGTTAACAAACCAATTGTGTGTTTTTGGAATCAATTGTTAAAGATATTTATATGATAATTTTGCTACATTAATTGATTAGTTTGGCTACTCTGTCATTAGTATAAATAAGGATTATATTCCATTTGTTTTGTGATGAAGAAAAATATCAAATTACATATTCAATTTTCTATCAAATTTTCTCTCAATTTCTTGTCTATTAAACATCTTTAGATCTTGATTCCATTAACATGAAGAATTCCAAAACACTTGAGAGAACGCTCGGGCCTACCAAACAAATCACATTCTATTCACTTAAATTATCATCCATTCATGAAGGAACAATTAGAGGTACTGCACAAATTTAGTAAACAATAGAAAATTCAAGCCATCTGTTCTTCCACCTGTGCTTTAGCAACTAGTTAACTTCAAGTTTACTTTTAATATTTATTCTGGCAAACCAACTCCTTGGATTAGAGATTTTTTAGGTCTTAGATTATATGACTAATTTTAAATTTTATTTTCTTCCTTCTTTAAGTAGTAAAAACTTTAGATAGGTTTATATCTATTATTTCTTGTACAAGATCGATTCTCATTTCAAAGAATTTAAAATTAAGTTCAGTTCTTCATGTTTCCAATCTTTCATGCAACTTATTTTCCATTAGTAAATTTTGGAAAAGGCAATAATGATGTTGCTAAATTTTTTTCTAATACACTGTGAAGTCTAGAACTTGGCTTTGAGGAACAATATTGGCAATGCTAAAAAGGAATTTGGATTTTATTACTTGGACAATGATATTTTCTTGATAAACAAGCTTGATTGGTAAATAAGATTTCTCCACAATTTGCCATTGATGAAATAGTGTTATGGCATTTTTGTTTAGACCACCTAATTTTCTTTATTTGTAAAAACTTTTTCTTATGTTATTCATAAATAAAAAGTTTTCTATGTTTAGTTTTGAAGTTTATGAGTTGTCAAAATATCAAAGATATCATTTTCATTCTCAGCCATATGGAACCTTCGATCCCCATTTTCTTTTACATAGTGATATATGGGATCTATTTCATGTTCCTTCAAACTTGGTGGTTTATCACTTTTATTCAAGATTACATGAACTTATGTCAAGTTTATTTTTTGAAACAAAAAGGCAAAAGCAAAAGCATAAAAGTGTACCTCAAAATTTTGACACAACACATAAGAATCAATTTGGCATTAAAATTCAAGCACTAAGAAACAAAAATGGAAAAGAATATTTTTTGACAATTTTAGGAAAATATCTCTCATGAAATTATCCTATACTCATACAAAATAATAAAATAGAGTTTCGAAAAGGAAAAAAAACACTTATTATAAGTAACTCTTATCTCATGTTTACTAATAATATTCCAACATATTTTTAAAAAGAAGCCATTCTAATAAGTGCCATTTATTTGATTAACCAAATGCCTAAATGTATTGTAAATTACCAAACACCTTACATGCATTTGCTCAGCTTTTTTTGAAACAAAATTATTTTCTTTTTTTCCTTTTCAAGTTTCTTAGTGAATTACTTTTATTTATGTTCATAGTAATCATAAAGGTAAACTTGATTTAAGTGTATCTTCCTTGGGTACTCTCAACACAAAAAGGTTATAAATGCTATGATCTTTTATCTAAAAAAATGCTAGTAAGCTTTGACATCTCTTTCTTTAAACCTCAGCTTTTCTACCCTTACACTTCTCTCTAGCAAAAACACCTTAGTAAAGATCAGTTTTATGATATACTTGCATTTTCGATTTCCATTGACTCTATCCTTGGAACCCTTGTCACATAAAATATGCTCCATGTCTTGTGAAGGAAGTCTAACTTCCACAACTCCATGTTTATTCCAAAAGGTTTCACCATGAATCTAACCAAAATCAAGAAGACTTAAAAGGAACAAAAAATCCAAATCTTATCTCCACCATTCTTGGAATTATTAATGATCTTGACTTGCTTATTGTCATTAGAAAATTAACTAGATTATGCATTTCTCATCCTATTTCAAGCTATATGTCATACCATATAGTCTTGTTTCTAAACTATCTAGTATAGAAATTCCCAAATATTTGTAGGGAGCCCTAAAAATTTCATTGTGGAAAGCTATTATCCTAAAAGAGATAAACAAGTTAAAGGAAATAATTGCTAAAGAACTTGAAATAAAATCTCACCCACTAAGATGCTTCTTAGCATGAAAATTGTGAGGTCTGTTAACAAAATTGAAGTATTACTAAGAAAATATATCTACACCTATTAAAAAAAGTTATCTGACTTGGATACAAACCTAAAGAAGTTCCTATTGACTCTAAGAATAAAATAAGGCTTTTTATGATGGAAAAGAATTAGACAAAAAGGAACTAAAGGCTAGTTAGTAAGTTTATTTATATGTCACGTACTCATCCATATATAACTTTATAGTAAGCATTGTAAGTTAATTTGCGCACTCACTAAAAAAAGAACACTTAGAGACTATATTCAAGCTTTTAAAATACTTAAAAGATGACACCTAAAAAAGGCTTATTGTTTAAAAAGAATAGACAATTAAAGATAGAAGCTTTCAATGACGCAGATAAGGCAAGTTCTATTCATGATAGAAAATCAACATCAAGATTTTATACATTCTTAAAAGATAACCTTGTAACATGAAGGAGTAAGAAGTAAGTTGTGGCCATCAAGTGCAATGTAAAAGCTAATTGTAAAATAATAGTTCAAGGGGCGTATGAGTTAACATGGATAAAGAAACTACTAAAAGAATTAAAGATATAACTTGAAGATCTTATGAGGTTATATTTCAATAATAAAGCTACTATAAGTCCATAAATATTCAAAAGTATGAAGATGAGTGATCGAATGAATTGTCAATAGGGAAGTTAATTAGAGAAAATAGTTAGACAGTTAATACTGGTATTATAGTTGTTAGCAAAACTTTCTTAAAAAAAGGTCAACTAATTCTCCTTTAAAATGGCCAAAAATAATTCAAAGATTACAAGGAGGAATATTCATTCATGATTGGAACTTGGTAAGTAGTGGTATGAAGCAAAAAATAGAATATCGAGAATTTTCTATAGAAAGTAAATGCCAAGTTCTTGGCTATAATCTTCTTCTTCACCAGTCTGTTGTTTTATAATTATAATCTAGATATTCTTTCATTCTTGATTAATAAAAACAAAGTTGAGATCTGTTCATCCATGGATGTAGGCATCAATTGCCAAACCATGTAATATGTGTTTTTTCTTTCTCGTTTTAAATGTTTTTTGATATCATCATTTAGTTGATCAAACCAAGATTCATTTAACTTTAATTTGGAGTATATTTTAGCAATATATCTATACATACTATTATAAACTAGTATCAGAGTTGAGATTGATTATAATGTCAATTGCAAAGTATGATATAGAAAAAAATTCATAGTAGAGAACGACTTTAACTTATGAAGAATCAAGATAAGGGCTTTATTGGTCTACCAGGGTCTTGAAGTTACTCTTGAAGATGAAGAAAATATGCTAAATACTCTGACAAAAAAGGAGAAGAAAGATATCTTGACTAAGTCTCACAGTGCCATTATTCTAAACCTTACAGACAAGGTACTTCGAAAGGTATCAAAAGAAAAGATAATAGTTGGTTTACGAAAAAACTTAAAGGATTATATATGCAGAAGTCACTGGTAAATAAGTTATACATGAAGAGAAGATTGTATACACTTAAGATGGAAGAAGAAACAAAAATTGAAGACTATTTTGATATCTTCAACAAAATTATAATTGATATTGAGAATTTGGATATAAAGTTGAAAAGTGAAGATTAGGCCCTGATAATGGTATGTTATTTACCAAGATCTTATAAAAATTTCATTGAAACTTTATTATATGAAATAACAAGCTTATCAATGAAAGAAGTCAAAGCTACGTTAAAATCTAAGGAATTTAATAACAAATCAGAAAAAGAGACAAGTGAATGAGAAGGATTTAATGTAAAAGAAAGATTTAAAAAAAGAATCAAAGCCAAGATATCAAAACAAGTTGAAATAAAAAAAAAAAATGTAAAGAGAAAATGCTTCTTTTGTCATAAAAAGGGGTATTTCATCAAAAACTGTCTAGAAAAGAATAACAAAGAGAAAAAAAAAAAAAAAAGTAGAATCAAAATAAAGACATAACAATTACCAAAAAAGAACATAAGTTCAAAAGCATTTTATCAATTTCAGATGTTCAAGTAACTTCAGAGGTTACTAGTGATTATTCTAAAAATGGACATCTCAATGCTGATCTTCTTATTGCCTCGGGTGTCAAAACCAAAGGTAAGCGAATTCTTGATTTTTGATGTTCATTTCATACTCTAAACAATAATTTCTTTACTTCTTTGAGTTATTTTGATGGTGGTTGAGTCTTAATGGAAAATAAAATAATCTACAAAGTAATTGACATTGTGAATGTTAAAATTAGAATGTTTAATGGTGTTAAAAAGGAACTTCAACAAGTAAGACTTGTTCTTAATCTTAAGAGAAATTTAATTTCACTTAAGGTGTTAGATAAATTGAGTTGTTCCTTTAAAACTAAAAGGTAAATTTTAAAAGTATCCAAAGGTTCTATGATCATCATGAAAGGGAGAAGAGTTAATGGCCTATATATTTTAGAAATAGTGACAGCTTCTACAAATGCAATTGCTAAAAATAAAGAGAAAACAAGGCTATGGCATCTTAGGTTGGGACATATGAGTGAAAGAAGACTAAAGGAATTAAGCAAGTAAGGTTTGTTTAGTAAGGATAAAATTGACTCACTTAAATCCTGCAAAGAATGTGTACTTAGAAATTCACATAATCAAGTTTAATACAATAATTCATATGACAAAAGAAAACTTACATTATATCCATGTAGACCTAAAAGGATCTATTCAAATTACAACTCCTGAAGGTGCTAAATATTTTTTCTCCATCATAGATGATCATTCAAAGAAATTCTGAGTTTATATGTTAAAAAGAAATGATTAAATGTTTGATGAATTTAAAGCTTGGATGACCCTTATACAAAATTAGACAGGCAAAAAGATCAAAAGGATTATAATAGATAATATACTTAAATTCTACAATGAAAGGTTTGATGATCTATATAAAAATGAAAGTATTGCAAGGCATAAGATTGTAAGCTACACTTCACAACAGAATGGGTTAGTAGAAAGAATGAATAGAACCATATTAAAAAAGGTGAGATGTATGATATTTTTTGCTAAACTTTCAATATCATTACAGGCTGAAGTTATTGTAAATATAGCCCATCTAATTAATAGAAGTCTTTCAATGGCTATTGGATTCAAAACACCAGAAGATGTGTGATCTAAAAAAACCGCATAATCTTAATAAGTTAAGAATTTTTGGTTGTCCTGTATATGCACATATAAAGCAAAAAAAATTCAAACTTAAAGCCATTAAAGGAGTTTTTATAGGTTACCTAAAAGGAATGAAAGGCTATAAGATTTAGTGTTCATCAACAGTTTCTCTAACATGTATAATTAGTCGAGAAGTTACCTTTGATGAGAAAGTTATACTAACAAATTAAACTGAAAAAGAATCAAATAATCAGTAAGTTGATGACATTATAGATAGAGTTCAATTTGAAGTGAAGGCAGTTAACAAAGGAGGTATGAGATCCTTAACAGATGAATTTCATAAAGAGAGTAATAGTGATGATCAATAAACAGCATTGGATGATTTTCAATTAGCCAGAGACAAAGAAAGAAGGCATATTAAACCACCAAACAGGTATAGATATACAAATTTAATCTCTTATGCTCTTGTGATATTTGATTTTATAAATGATAATGAACCACAATTCTACAAGCAAGCCATGAGAAGTACTTATAAGAATGAATGGCTGGATGCTATGAAAAAGGAAATGAGATCGTTAGAGAAAAATCAGATCTAGAAGTTAATTGATGGACCACCAAATATGAAGATTATCAGCTGTAAATACATTTTCAAAATTAAAAAAGAGGTACCAAGTGTGGAACATATTATATTCAAAGTAAGACTTGTTACAAATAGCTTCACACATAGAAAAGATCTTGACTATAACAAGGTTTTTTCACTAGTAATGAAACACAGCTCTATAAAGATTGTCTTAGCAATTATAGCAAATTAGAATTTAATGTTAAATTAATAAAATGTCAAAACAACTTTTCCATATAGAGAATTGAAAGAAGAGATTATAATGACACAACCTAAAGGTTTTGAAGTGAAAAGCAAGGAAAGACAAGTGTTCTTTTAAAAAAATCTCTTTATGGCCTTAAGCAATCACCTCGGCAATGGTATAAGAAGTTTAATATGTTTATGATCAACATAGGATACAGCAAAAGTCTTTATGACAACTGTATCTATTTCAATAAGATTTCATAACCGGATATGATCTCTCTACTACTCTATATTGATGATATGTTGATAACTTGTAAAGATAAGTAACAAATAAGATAACTTAAAGATTTAACAAGTTCTAAGTTTGAAATGAACGATTTAGGAGAGGCTAAAAAAATACTTAAAATGCAGATTTTTAAAAATAGGAAAAAGAGAACTTTGTTCTTATCTTAAATTGATTATATCAATAAGGTAATTGGTAAGTTTAGAATAAGTGGATCAAAAAGTGTTCTAACTCCATTGGCTTCTCACTACAAGTTATCAAAAGATTAAGCACCAGTTACTAAGTAAGAAAAGCATGTTATGATCAGTGTACGATATGTAAGTGTTGTAAGATGTTTGATGTATGTCATGGTGCGTACCTAACTTGATATATCACAAGTAGTGAGTTTGGTAAGTAGATACATGAAAAATCCAAGAAAGGAATATTAGAATGCTATCAAGTGGATTATAAGGTATTTGAATGGTACCAAAAATTATGGATTGATGTATGGCAAAAACATATCAAAACATGAAAAGCTTATGCAGTATGTAGATGCTGACTATGCAGCAAATCTTGATAGAAAAAGATTACTTACAAGTTATTGTTTTATCTTATATAACTACACTGTAAGCTAAAAAGTCATATTACAACATGTGGTTGCACTTTCTATTACGAAAGCAAAATATGTTGCCATAACTAAAGCTGTTAAAGAAGCCTTGTGGATAAGAGACTTAACAACAAATTAGGGATTAAAACAAGATAGTGTTAATGTTCACTGTGACAGTCAAAGTGCTTTGCATTTAGTGAAGAATCAAATGTATCATGAGATGACCAAACATATAGATGTCAGGTTGCATTTTATCAGAGACATGATAAATGATGGGGATGCGAGATTGATAAAGATTAAATCAAAACATAATCCAGCTAATATTTTAACTAAATTGTTCATAGTGCAAATTCAAATTTTGTTTGAATTTGATGAATATTGAATCTGCTTAAAGAGTTTGATGTTAATTGATTTTAGTTCACTAGTTGTTATCAATACATTTTGAATCAAAGTGGAGATTTATTAGTTCATGAGTGATTCAAAAGTATGAGAAAGAATGATCAAATGAATTGTCAAGAGAGAAGTTAATTGGAGAAGAGAGTTAGACAGTTAATACTGGTATTATTGTTGTCAACAAAAACTTCAGAAAAAAAAATCAACTAATTCTTCTTTAAATAGCAAATATTAAAATCAAAGACTACAATGATGAATATTCATTTATGACTGAAACTTGGTGAATGGTGGTGTGAAGCAAAAAATAGAGTATTAAAAATTGTCTGCAGAAAGTGAGTGCAAAGTTTTGGGCTATAATCTTCTTCTTCACTAGAATGTAGTTTTATGATTGTAATTTGGATATTCTTTTGTTTTTAATTAATAAAAAGAAAGCTAAGATCTATTCATCCCTGGATGTTGGCATCAATTGCCAAACCATGTAATCTTAGTTTTTTCTTCCTGTTCTTGAATGTTTTCTGGTATCATCATCTAGTTGATCAAATCAAGATTTATTTATCTTTGATTTGGAGTCTATTTTAGCAATATATCTATACATACCATTACAACTACCATAAATATTGTAAATAACCTTGTGCAACACAATAAGAACAAGTTGTTGACATTTATACAAAAGTTTTGAATCTCTAGTTGGCAAGCGAAAATTGTATGATATTTTCAAACCAACTTAAGGCAGAGTGTTGAAAAGTTAGAGATTTTAGGGATATATTGTTAAATAATCCTAAAGCTTAGAGATTAATTAGTTTGTAGTTTAAATTTTAGATTAGAAAGTTTGCATTTAAATTTATATTTTAAAATTAGATGCAATTATCTAGGAGTTGGAGTATTTTACCTAAAAAAACTACCCATTATATTCAATATTTTTTAAATCAAATAAAAATACTGGGTTAGGCTAGTTGTCTCTTTTTTTTAAATTCCCTTAAAAATATTTTTAAATTTTTTATTTATATTTTAAATATTATTTATTATATATTTCAAAATTTTCTTACTATATTTCAAATTTTTTTATTACATATTTTAAATACTATTTGATATTTGTCTTGTATATTTTAATATTTTTTATTTTAAGTTTTACAAAAAATATTTTAAATCCTATACACATAAAACAAAAATAGACAATAATGCCTAAGGTTACTGTAGCCGATTCCTGGTAATACTCTTTATCTCATGTTTCATTACACAGTTTTTGTGAGGGACAATGGTCTTTAGCTTTGAATAGGGGAGCCCCGATCGTGGACAAATCCTACCCACAATTATTTTTTATTGGAAAACAATTGGGTCCTCATTTAGTGGATTCGAACCAGGAAAAACTTGGACCACCGTTCATTAGAATCGACCCGATAAAAAATTGGGCCCATGCAGTGGAATTGAGTTGCTGTCCTTAGTTGATAATAAATAAACAAAATTATTTATTATTAATAGATAATAAAAAGTATTAATTATTTTTATTGTGATTTTCTTTTCTAGATTTTTCAAGTGAGCACAGAAAACATTTTGAGTGATAAAAAAAATTCCCATCATCTTATTTTTTATTTTTATTTTTATTTTCTGGGTCCTATCCAACAACCCAATACTATAAAATAGATACCTGAAATCCTCCAGCCTGATTGAGTCCAATGAATTTTACTATAGCAGGGCCTACTCATGAAATAAATAAATTGATTCAACTGTTACATCTAAAGAAGGAAAATCACAAGGTTTGACAGTGATTTAGTGTTAATCATTTTGAAGAGGATGAGAAACAGAGAAGCATTTCCTGATTGAAGTTGGTGACAATAATTACTGTGCATGAAAGGTAAAGCATGTTAAGAGTGTTTGGGTCTATTTATAATCCGAATTTGCTCGTGCATATATATATATATATATATATATATATATATATGCGCGCGCGATAATTCTTATTTCATATGTACATATAACATCAAAATGAGTAGTCCAAACCTGACTCCTAACTCCCAAAACATAGCTCCTTTGTTTTCAAGTTTCAGGCATGGTTATTTCTTAATGAAATTGGCAGAATTGCCTAATCAAATGCTGGAGGATCAATTTCAATTTCAAATTGGAATTATCAGTTGGTGACTAGGCCCTATTTGATCATCAGAATGCCACAAGTCAAGCTGCATAAATGTACAAATGCAATAAGATAAATGGGTGATGAGCTCAATGGCAACCTGGCAGGCATACTCGTATAATAGTAATACAGCCTTTTTATCAGGTGGCAAAATTTTTTGGATTTGCATTCAAAATGGCAGCTAGCACCTAAAAGCAATTCCACAAGGGAAACAGTTTCCTCTGCTTCCATTTTCCTGCTATAACCAGCTGCATGAAATAATGGTTTCCATGCCACCCTAATATCTGAGGGCTACACTTTCTTCGAATATTTACAGAAACACCTAAGCAGTTAAAAGAACTTAGTAAAAACAGAAAAAGGCCCCTGTTGTACGATAATGAATGCCACAAACAACAATTCGTTCTCTTACTTTTGCTTAATGCTAGGTTCTTCCTAGTTGTTAAATAGAAAACACAAAAGCCATCAGAGACTATCATAATTTACAGAGCTTTGTAAATGCTTGCTGGAAAATTCCAAAGCCTTTTAACATGGCGAATATTGGTAAGGTGATGGATCATGAATGGACCATGTATTAGCTACAAACAAAGCACTGATGTCTACCAAAAAACTGCAATAGTTACATTGAAGAACTTCAATTGCAAAAAGTAGATGAGTGGAGCATCTAAAAGCACAAAAAAATTAACATAATTGCAAAACGCCAATTACAGGAGTCTATATAACATATGTACAATATATCTACAATATTAAAGACCACTCAATTACAACATAATTTAAATAAATATCAAAAAAAAATCAAAGTGAATGGACACAGTAGTAAGGTCATCCATCTACATCCATCTAAAGAAAGAAGAAAGAATCAAG
This sequence comes from Khaya senegalensis, assembly GCA_032402905.1. Lineage (NCBI taxonomy): Eukaryota > Viridiplantae > Streptophyta > Magnoliopsida > Sapindales > Meliaceae > Khaya > Khaya senegalensis. Next base: position 1,928,891 of record CP135542.1, on the reverse strand, counting down.
ATTACCCGCAAATTTATCTAGTTGAAAACTAAAGAATATATGGGAAAAGGAGGTGCTCCTAAGGGGGTCTATCATGGGAGAGCAAGCTATATTAAGTAGATACCAAAAGATCATAGAAACAAATAGTAATAAAGGATCCAATAAAATTTGTCTCTTTTCATGATTTCTTCCCCATGGACCCTTCTCTCTGGTTCCGAAAATGACTGAGAAGTTGTTGTGCCTGCATAATATATACCAAAAAGAACACATCATTTTCTTTCTAAAGCACCACAAATATAATGAGAAATGAAATTTTCATTTCAATGATTTCCAGAAGTATTAAATATTATTATAAGAGCCATGGCCCTTTTCCAGGTTTCCAAAATGAAGAACTCCTACTTCTTTCAAGTTCCAATTGCCCATGACAGTTTATAGCACTCGACACATTCTCTCATTCTTTGCTAATTAGCATATGAATGAATTTCTGATACTCAGGCTAACTTCTGGTGAATAATACCCTCGGGCTTAGGAGGCAGAGCTCCTTTCATAATTTAGAAATAACCATATAAAACCCCGAGGAAAAAGGACATTGTCGTGATTTACCCAAAGAGGAAAAAAAAGAGAAAGCAAACACAACTCACCTATAATGTTTTCCTCTTTCTGGGAATTGATACAATATCCCCTGGGATAATGCTATGTAATGTGGATAAATTCTATTTGATATGGCTAGGAATAGAAACCATACCTGTATAGTTAACAGATAGAGATAGTGATAGGTGCCACAAAGGAGAAGAAAAAGAAGAGGAGCTCCATACCTTTTCCTTTGCTCTTGGAGTGCCAGACTGAGATAAAGCAACAAGAGGAGGAACAGCTCCTTCCTGCAAAACCAGGGTACAAAACTTGGGACTATGAAGGCACAGCTGCAACAGTATGGAAGCTGCATTTTCTCTTCCTCTCTGAGATCCTGATTCAACTACCTCAACTAGAGATGGGATGCAACCTTCCCGTGCAATTGCCAAGCGCCCTTCTCCGACCATCGATAAGTTTGCAAGAAGAGCGACAGCCTTGTCAACCATCCCATTGTTTGGATCCATCAAGTCAACAAGATGCTTCACAGCCCCTGCTTGAACTATACGAGCCTTGTTTTTATGAAAGATTGAAAGGTTAAACAAAGCAGTAGCAGCATCTTTCTTACCTCTTAGAGTCCCAGATCCTAGAAGATCTACCAAGGCTTTGACTGCACCAGAACGGCCAATCTTCGCCTTGTATTCTTCTAGAACAGAGAGGCTGTACAGAGCAGCAGCAGAATTTTCTTTGGCTCCATCACTCCCTGATTTTAGAACATGAATAAGTGGTTCTATTGCCCCTGCTTCTGCAATCATGGCCTTATTGTCTTCATTAATTGATAAATTCAGAAGGGCTGTGACAGCATGCTCTTGGGTTAGCTGTGCTTCCGAGTATAATAGTGAAAGCAACAGAGGAATAGCACCACAACGGCCTATCATGATACGATTCTCCATGTTGTGTTTTGCAAGAAGCCGCAATTCTGCTGCAGCTGTGGTTTGCATTTCATTTGATTGACTGTTTAGGTCATCTATCAATTTCTTGACATAAGAAGTCGTGGTCAATTCATCTGAGCCTGATTCACAATTTGGAAAGGAATGTATTCTGCTGTAGTTACTTTTTCCACCCCCAGTGACTTCTGCCATTGTTTTGGAGCTGTTAAATTGTTTTCCTGATAACCATGGAGAAAATCCTATTTCTTTTGTAGAAGGAGAAGCAGCAGGACACTCGAATATGGTATCTGCGGACAGCTCACTCAATTTTTCATTCTTGCTGGATCTCCTTGGCAATTCATATGATGGTGGAGGCAAATATTCGACACTTGAAATCGCACTTGAAGCTGATTCACTCCTGCTATGCATATATGACTGTTCGGGGGATGGGTGGTCAAACTTTTCAGTATCCCTACTTTGACATCCATTGGATTCTTCCCCACTTAAACTGGAAGAGACATCAATCTTCAGCTTCTCAAATCCATTTCCAACATCAAGAGATGATCTTGACGTGGAATTACTACCTTGTACAGAACAGCGGAAACTATCAGTGCGGATTAAACCTTGAGCAGACACACGATCCAATGGGGATAGGATTGAAACAATATTACTATGTTCAGAGTAACTGGAAAGTATTATCTTGTTTTCTGTGCACCAATTTGTTATCATAGTTTTGACAGTATAATTGGGAATGAGGTTTGTGTGCGACAAACTTTGTCGGGTCTTTGGGCAAATGGTCAGCCCGTGATCAAGCCACTTTTGGATGAAAGCCCTCTCATAAGTTTGACCAGAGGCAAGGATAACAGGATCCATCATGAGTTCCAAGGATAATGGACAGCGGAAGTAGGGAGGAATTGGGACACCACTTGTTGCTTCAAAACGCTCAATTTTAAGCATACAATCACGAATATGAGAAATGAGATCCACCATGCGGTTGATTGGATCTGAATTCCCTTCATTCTGATTTATTCGGGCACTAAACCTCTCCTTTTCCACAGCCACACTTTCTTTCAATAGTTCCTGGTTTGATGTCAAACTAAGCGATTCAATAATTTTTATAAGATGTTCTGTGCAAGAAATGGTATCATCTTGTAGACCCCTCAGAGCTTCAGTTATATGTTCTGTTATTCTTTCCCGCTTCAAACTACAGATTTCCTGCATACAAAGCTGAAACAGATCACCAGAAATTAGTTTTGCTACTCGTGGCCAAGTAGCTAACTAGGCATCTGCAGAAGTGATTAAAAAATCAATTCAACGGACTTGAAAATCTTTTATCAGGAAAAAGAAAAACTGTAGAAAAAGAATATCATTCCAGATAAGAAATTCATTATCAATAACCATTTCATAACTTAAAAAAGCACCAAGAAACAAAACTTTAACATTCTGCACACCTGGACACCAGACATACTTGAACTGGATGGAGATGATTGTAACAATCTATACAATATGTGACAGATCTCCAGCGAGGAGCTCTGGATTTTCATCAACAGGGGCTCACTCTGCAGAACCTGGACAAAAGAAGAAAAATCAAATTCAGATTTTGGGATTAACTCCCCACACCCCACCCCAAATAAGAAAAGGCAATAAAGAGAAAAAGGAGGAATGCAAAATGACCAGTAGGTGCATCTTCATAAGCTCCTCTTCAAATCCAAGATAACAAGGAAAAATAAGTGGTAGTTTGGAAACTACAATAGTCTGGGACACATTACTGTTGTCTATTCTGAACTTTCATCTTTTAACTATGGTCTTTTAAAACTCAGAAGGAGCTTCACAAAATTTTAGACTATTTATGGATGATGGTTCCACAAGCCCAAGGACTGAAGAAGCTTTTTTTTTTTTTGGTTTAGCTGGTTAGAGAACGGGGTAAGGAGAAGAAACCTTCACCAACTAAAATTCTACAAATACTAAAATTAAATTGAAAGAACTGGCACATAAAGCAAGCAAATGAACTTTATCAAGTAAGAACCAATAAATAAAGATTATCTAACTAAAAGAAAAATCTTTTTTCTCAAACACTTTTGTCGTTAATTCTTTCTGAAATTATTGCACCTGGATCAAGCAGATCTGGTAAGGGAAAAAGATCTAAGGATAGCTTACACTGAAAATCTTGCTCATCTTTGGACTCCAATTTTCCATGAATTCGCGAGCTTCATTAACAGCCATATCCAGTTCTTCACACTCTTTAATTAGGATTTCATCTGAAGGTATCTTGTAATCAACAACCCCATCCAGCAGTGTTTTCAAAAGTTTTAATGCTCCAGCCATAATCTTGTAATCCTTTTGAATAGGTTTAACTTTTATTGTCTGGCAAGAAACAAGATGAATGTATCGGGAAATACTGTTGATAAGACATCTTACACATGTTGTGTCCATCTGACCTGCTTTTGATTGAGCATATAAAAAAATTAGTTACATTGAATCAAACTTCAAATGCCTAAATTTTCACAATGTTTTCACAAAAACATTAAATACTAAAAGGGCATGCAGCAAAATCTTTATTTTCATTGTAGCAACAGAACTCAGTTTTGTAGTTTTAGAGGAAAAAATGTGCTTGATATGTAAAATTGATTCACTTAACTGTTCCTTAGAGTTAACGCACTTCAACTTGGACCTTTTCCTCCTAGGAGAAGAGAAAAACATTCCCCAAAACACCATTTAGAACAAGTATAATGCTAAACTTGCTATAAATGAATTAGATATTATGCATTGAGTTTCGACATGATTAAATGATAAGTGATCAATTATCCTTTACATGTCTATCTTATTTAAAATATAATTTAACGAGTGGTGCCCACAAAATAGAAACAAACAATGAGCCTGCCGTCGCTTGGAAATGCATGATCTATCACATTGAGAAAGATATGCTTAAAGCAGGATCCTTGGATAAAAATCAACAGACTTCTACATATTCAATTGCCAGCTCAAAACAAATAGGCTTAGACCTATTATTCCAAAATGACAGCCTCTATGAGTAAATGAAGATAGCCTTTGTCATGCCTTTTTGAAACTATAAATAAATAAAAAGCTACTCCATGGCATTTTCCATGCCAACTTTCTCCCATCATTTGAGGAAACGCACTTGACTAGATTATCACGGGAAACCAAGAACTCTCAGGATTTTAATAATGTGTTAGAGAGCAAATGGTTTTTGACTCTTGCATGTCTATCTCTCAGATGCGCACACATGCATAATAAGGATTTGAGAAAATATTCACTTTTCCTCGATTAGAAAATCTTCAAAGGAAAATAAATTAAACTTCTGAATTGTATGTCTTACACTAAATTAGAAGAGCCTTCACTAACTAGCGTGTAACTGCACCATTTGGCTTAGATAAACAGAGCTTTTCCGTTCTGGTTACCTTTGACTATTTGACACGTTGAAATTACCTTTTCAGGAAACCAAATCCTTCTGAGATCCAAAACTCCATTATCTCCCCTTTTCCTCATTTTTCTCAGGAACCAAACAGAAATTTTGTTAATTTCCTAAACCAAATCAATCCCACCCCCAATCTGTTATACCACAATTCTATAAAACCACACCATGTTAAAATTAAAAACAAATATGTTTCAAGAACAACAAGCCTCAATCGTTGAATCACGTAAAAAAAGAAAAAATGCAGAAGAGCTCTGAAGTTACGAATCAAAACACAAAAAACCAAACTTTAACTAATATAAACGCCAACCCATCGAAGCGTAAATGAAAACATTCACGAAATATCATATTAAAAAGCCAAAAAAAGAATAGAAGATCAACACTTGACAAATAAATTTTAAACTTTCTTGCATCAAAACATACCTGTATTGAAGAGGGTTGAGCTGGAGTCGTAAGATAAAAACATTGGAAAGTAAATTGAAGAAAATTTAAACTCGAACAATCATTAGTATTATCAAACCCTCCTTTGCTTTGTTTGTCTTGCAAAGAGCTGCATGAGAGAGAGAGACCAACAACAGAGAATGAGAGAGGGGGCTTGTTGCAAGAACTGGGAATAAAATTGGAAAAAGAAAACAAAAAAGAAATGGGTAAAAAAGGAAGGTAGGGGCCCGTTTTGGTTGCAGATTTGTTGGGTTACGTGGGGCAAAATTAATAAAGGATCATAATGAAATAGTGGGAAGATGATGATGAGTTGGGCAAATTAATTATGGATTTGTTGATCATAATTGCAATACTAGAGATAGTGAGTTAATGGCAATTCAAGGCCCTTTTTATAACCTCATAATTATGCCTGCAATAGAATAGAAAGGATTGATACACCAAAAGGAACAGAGACTCAGAAGCTTAAGTACTGTGATTAGTCTTAATTAAAGATGTGTTATGTGAATTTAAAAACTGACTAATGTACCCTTTACTTTATTTATAATTCTCCAAGCCATATGCACAAGTCCTTATAGTCACTCTAAGACAAGAATTTATTAACTCCACATGCAAAGAGTTGCATAATCAATTATTAAACTTAAATATCCTGTATTATTATGGTTGAATTGAGAGATAACATGGATGTTTTCACTTACTAACTTTAATATATTTGTTTTTAGTAATAATTGCTGGGCCTGTGTTGTTATTTAGCAACTTGATGAGTAAAGAAAAAGATTTGTTGAAGGAACACAACAAAATTTGGCCGAGGCATATTCATGAATGTGAATCTTGATACATACAATTTGGCTTTGCTTTGCTTTGCTTGATAGAAAGATGATAACTGTGGAGACTTTCCTTTCCCCTTTTATCTATCTGATATTTTGGCAAAAATATATGTGAAAAGAATCATTGAGGACTGAGAAATTTTAGAATTATGGTGGATATCTGACACTCATTCATCTGTATCATGAATTGATTTTACTTATTTCCTCGTTTAAAAATAAAATAGAATTGGTGAAGACCAAGGAAGAAGAGAGGCAGGATTCATGGGATGGCCGAAGCAAACTATTAATGACTAAAAACCAAATTGATAAGTCTTGTTTGGACACATCCAAAAATGTTTCTATTTTATAATAGGATTCTATCTGTGGTCAAGATTCCATAGTTTTTCTTTTCTTTTCTTTTCTTTTTTTTAAGTTATAGAATAGATTTTAGATACTACCCTACCTAATCCCATATGATAAACTGTTTATAGTACGCAAAGATTGACGGATAGGGCCATTTATAATGGATGTCCTATCATCATCTTGTCTGAATTATCCAGGGATGATCATGTATTGCCGTTAAAAAAAATGGTTATATTGTGAGGAAATTCACATGTGTTAAGCGGAGTTTAGACAAGAAAGAAAGCACACATGTTTGCATGCTAAAGCATTCTTGGTTGCTGCATTTTATTATGGATTCTGAACTTCCTATAAGTCAGGTGTAATATGAGAATTTGTATTACAGTGAGTGCGTGCTCCGGATTCAACAACACATTTTCCAATTATGATTATTGTTAAATTTCTTACACAACAAAATCAAAGATCCCCCATAAAGGAATTTTCAGTTGTCTACAAGTTGGCTTTCCACCAAAAGGGAAATACCAAAATTTACAATATTTTTGTTAATTTTATATAAGAGAAATAGAAAATAATGTTATCCACTCTATGATAAATAATATTATGATTAATTTTATTTATAAGATGTCATATAATTACATCACATGTACAAATATATTTTTATAAATTAAATGAGATTAATTATTTTATTTTTTATAATAATTAACTCCAATACATTAAACATATAGTTACATCAAATTTTTTTTTAACAACATAAAATTTAAAATATTTTATAAAAAAATTAAAAATTATAACACAAAATATAA
>CP135542.1:1877094-1906584 GCA_032402905.1 Khaya senegalensis | reverse complement strand
ATGTATTTGCATTTGTATTTGTATTATTTTATATATAATATTATAATATATAAATATATTATATTATATATTTTTTTATATTATTTTAAAATTATAATATATTAAAATAATAAGAGTGGAATGCAGGAGTGACACGTGGTCCCCGCCTCAACTTTGTCTTTTTCTTACAAGATACAGGTACATGCCAGCTCATTGTGAGTGCCAAACAAGGCATAAATGAATTTTGGGTAATTGTGCAGTCCAGTCCTATGATCCAAACATGCCCTTAGAAACTACATAGATTGTGATGATCTCAATGCCCATCACCACAAGGATAATTTGGACATTTAAGATTTAATAATGTACACTGTTCAGGTACTTATTCGCCATAACAGAAAATCTTTATGTGATTATTGAAAAAGTATAAAGAACCAGGGATCCGGATGTTATTACCCCTTTCCGATATTTTCTGTTTTTTGTCCTCGTCCGGAAAATTGACAGTAGTGGCCATGGCCCATATCCAAACCGCTAACAGTCCGGTAAACGTGCCACGCGTATCTTAGACTTGACCGTTCCCATATCTCTCTCTCAGCTCCCGCCGGCTAACAAAGTGAAAACGCCAGTTTATTCAAAGCCTACCCAGATCACAAAACTTCGTCGTTTACACAAATCCACAAATTGGAGCACGGCTGAGGTTTGTCGGATTATCAACTCTCCTTTTAATTGTCGAATTTCCCTTTGCTCTGTTTGGTTGCGGAGAAAGTAGAAGCAAATAAATGTATTATTCGTTTTTAGTAAGTATCCAACAGTGCATCCTGTAAGATTTCGTTAATTATTAACCAATTTTCTCTACAACCAAACGGAGGATTTTTTTTTTTTTTGTAAAAATTTGTGGATGGTTTGATTAATTAATTTTCTGCATGGACTAATGGCTATGCTTATACATATTTTGCTTTTGATCAAATTAGGGTTTTCTGTTGCTGCTGATTCTGAGTGTTGATAACTTCATATAGTGATGGATAAGTTGAAACTGGGTCAATTAGGGGAAAGAATAAAGACGAGTGGGGCTCAAATGGGTAGAATTGTAAGTGGAAAAGTGAAAGAAATGCTACAAACCCCAACACCTGAATCAAAAATGGTTGATGAGGCCACGCTAGAGACTTTAGAGGAGCCCAATTGGGGCATGAATATGAGGATTTGTGCGATGATCAACAGTGAGGAGTTTAGTGGGTCGGAGATTGTGAAGGCAATAAAGAAAAAGATTTCGTGTAAGAGTGATGTGAGTCAAAGGTTGAGTCTTGATTTGTTGGAGGTCTGTACTATGAACTGCGAGAAGGTGTTCTCCGAGGTGGCGTCTGAGAAGGTGTTGGATGAGATGGTAAGGATGATAGAGAATCTGCAGACGGATCAGGGGAATAGAAACAGGGCTATGCAGTTGATCAGAGCTTGGGGAGAGTCCGAGGATCTGGCTTATCTTCCTGTGTTTCGACAGACTTATACGGTGAGCCTATTTTTATGCTAGACCAATGGTGTGAAGCTGTATCTATTTTATGTAACATTTGCTGTTATGTCACGGTTTAAGGTCATGAAGGTGTATTTTTTTTTTGTTTAATGCGTCAGACTGCACTGCTGACTTGTTGTAATCTTCTTGTAAATTATAAAGCTTGATTTGGATGCAATCACATCTTGAATGTATCATGGCTCTGCATTAAAGTGTACCTCAATGTTGGTGACAATGCGTCGGTTGAAAACATTTTCCCTTTTTGTAGTAGTGATAGTTCATTGAGTATTCGTGGTGTTGTTTTCAAATAGTTTCACCAGTGCAGTTGCGTTTGTTCTCCAAATGTAGCTCAGTGTCACTCCTAATAGTTCTTCGAGCTTGTAAGTAATAAGTAATTTAAAATTTCACTGTCAAAATGTAAAGTGGGCAAATGCTGTGGATCTATTGTATTTGTTAGATGGTCAGAGAATAGAGTTCAACTGAAGATAATTATTGACTTTCATTATTTGTTCACTTACTGCATGCTTATTATCTGAAGTGCTTTTCATTTTTATACATTCAGATGCTTTGTATTTATGTCAGACAGATGTCGACAATTTTTTTTTTACATTCTATTGCCATTAGATGCGTGGATTTTGTTCATTGAAAGACGGTGGTGCTTCCAATATTTTATTTACTTTTTTGGCGTTGTACTATGGCAGAGCTTGAAAGGAAGAATTGTGGCTGCACCTGTAGAAGATGGCAATTTGCCTCCCATGCAACACTCCCTGGAGTCATATGTTCATCAGGAGCCACTTTCTCCTTCCGGAAGCTATCCTCTTCTGGACACAGGATTGCAGGGTGCAGATCATACTAATTTTGCCTTTAATTACAGGAGCCTTGCAGTTGATGAAAAGAAGGAAATTCTTTTAATAACTCGGAATAGCCTTGATCTGTTTTCTAGCATTTTGAATGTTGAAACAGAGCCAAAACCCATAAAGGTAGTTCTTTCACTTCTAACATGAATGTACTCATCCACCTTCATATGTTTCCCTCAGCAATTTGAACAATATTGTACTCCCAGCAGATGAAGAATTAGTTCGACTGTAGTTTAGCTAATTAGTATTCTTTCCAAAATAATGCTGTTGACTAATAGCATATAAGCATTTTAGAGTCATCTTTACATATTGAAATGTTTGAATTCTTATTGACATGCTGTTTCTGTTGAATTCAAGCATATATTACTGTTTTTGCTTATTTTTACTGAACAACACACTCTTTCTGTTTCCCATCAAAGATTTTTTTTTTTTCAATTCTACCTATAAAACAAGTTATGCACAGATGAAAGTTTGCAGAGTAGGAACTCTATAATATTTTTGTTCCTGCTGCTGTCATTGTTGAATACATGCATTTTCCTACTGGAAAGCGTTGTTGTAGCTGCATCAAAAAGTTGGTCTGTGACTTTCCATCTAGACTAGAAATCCTCATGACACTTTCAAAAATTATAAAAATTGGCGACCAAGAAAATTAACCATATGGTTGCAGGAGGATGTAACAGTGAGCATGCTGGAGAAATGCAAGGAATCACAACCTGTCATTCAGAGGATCATAGAAAGCACCACCGATGATGAAGCTATGCTCTTTGAAGCACTAAATCTTCACGATGAGCTGCAACAGGTCATCTCCAGATATGAGGAACTAGATGTGGCTGTAAAATCTGGACAGCAACTGCCGGGAAACTCTGATACCGCTGAAGTCAACTTGCCTGCACATGTTGATGCTCATAACAAAACCGGTGCTGCTGTGCCTGCTCACTTAGAAGCTCATAATGAAACCAAGGTCACCTTGCCTGCTCGCATGGAAGCTCATAACGATACCAAGGCAGCGGATTCCCCAAAATCAGCGAGTACTGAGACCAGCAGTGATAAGAGAAATGTCGAATGCAAAAGTGGGTGCTAAGAGGTTTGCTGGTGCCGGCACCTGTGGGCAGTGGTGTAGGTTGTGTAGCTGCTGATAACCCTGCGATGCTGATGAATTCATTATGGGTGATTGTAATTATTAATTATAAGTTTTATGTAATCTAGATAATTGGCTTTCTTTTCCTCGCTGCATGCTTGGGAGCTGTTTATTTATGGATTTTGGTTGAATCATCTTCTTCGGTTCTATTTGCCTTAAATAATGGCAACACAGTTAATCTATCCGCCGAAAATACGTTCTAAATTTTATTTCTTATTATCATATTAGTGCAAAAGAACAAAGGAATGTGTAATTTAATTTTGGGGGCAGGAGAGATTGTGTATTATTATAAGATTTATTTAAAATATCCGTAATATAAGCGAAGGGAAATGTGTATATAAATATTTAAAAATCCTGAAGGATGTGGTTGTTTGGTTTTACACCTAAATAGTTTAATTTTTAAGTTCATTTATAATATTAGTTAATTTTTTAATTGTTTCATAATTTTAGTTAAATAATTTATTTGAATAAAATTATTATTGAAATAAAATGTTTTTGTTTATTTAATTTATTTATTTTAATAAAATAAAAAAGTAAAAAAAGAATGGAAGAATAAAAAAAAGACATTTTTAATACAAAGTTAGGATCAAGCTTTTGAATCTATTAAATTAAGCTTTAATCACGGTTCACACAATAAATTTGTGCAAAGGTGACTTATATGTCAAAGTGGTTTTATAATTTATGGTAATTAATTTTTATTGTTATTAATGTAAATAATATTAACAAAGAAATATAAATACATGGGTTTCAAATAATGATAAAAAACCTGCAAATCGAAAACAAATCATCACACATAATAATTTAAATAATTTATGTAAATATCTCTCAATAATTCATTGGAGGTGTACAATTTTAAATGTTTTATCTATGAGTAATTTAACGAAATTTTTTTTTTGATAAACATTATTATAATTTGATAAATTTATCGAGATAATATAAGTTTAATTAATTTTTATTAGATAAATTTATTAAAAGATTAGAGTATTTATCAAAAAAAAAATTTCTAGATGAATTCATTGACAGAAAAAATATTTAAAATTGTAATTTTTCTATGAATTTATAGATATATTTGTAAAATTTACTCAAACTATTGTGTGTCAATTTGTTTAAAGTTTATAAATTTTTTATTATTGTTTGAAAAACTGCATCCCTACATTGCTTTGTAATTTTTTTAAATTTTAATAATAATAAAAATTAATTATCATAAAAATAATACTTTTACACATAATCACGTTAAAATTTGGCATGTAACTTATTTTTGTACAAATCAATTATATCAAATGTGATTAAAATTTATATTTAATAGATTCACAAATTTAATTTAAGATTTGTATTAAAAAATTTATTTTATTTTATTTTTCTGTTTTGTTAAAACAAATAAGTTAAATAAAATAAATATTTTATTTCGAAAATAATTTTATTTTAAAAAATTATTTGACTAAAATTACGAAACGCTTGAAGAGTTGACTTCAACCATGAATGAGCTTGAAAGTTATGCCGTATCTAGGTGTAAAACACAACTCGGGAACTAAGCGTGGAAAAAACGGAAGGAAGAGGGGGCTAAAAGAGGCTCGAAGAGAAGATCCCATTTCAGATATAATTTCGTGCATTTCCATCTCTTCGAAGATGTGCACACTCCCAAAATTCCCTCCCCTTTCAAAAATCCTACACTAACCTTTTACTTTTCCGGAAAATCTTTCAATTCCCCGCATCTACACTACGGCAAAACCCTAAGTCTCACTCCCACACACAAAAACCCTTGACAATGCCGTCCCTACGGTCGCACGGCAAAATCCTTCGGCTAGAACTGGAAAATTTCAAGTCCTACAAGGGCCTCCAGACTATCGGGCCGTTCTCTGACTTCACGGCGATAATTGGTCCGAACGGCGCTGGAAAATCTAACCTCATGGACGCCATAAGCTTCGTTCTCGGCGTCCGCTCGGGGCATCTCCGTGGGGCCCAGCTGAAGGACCTCATATATGCCTACGACGATAAAGAGAAGGAGCAGAAGGGTAGGCGAGCATTCGTGAGGCTCGTCTATCAGTTGGGTAACGAGTCCGAACTCCACTTTACAAGAACCATTACGAGTGCTGGAGGAAGCGAGTACCGAATTGACGGGAAGGTGGTCAATTGGGACGAGTATAATGGCAAGTTGAGGTCTCTGGGGATTCTTGTGAAGGCCAGAAATTTTCTCGTCTTTCAGGTTATTTGATAAAAATTGATTGAATGCAATAGTAGTTCTAAATATATATATTTTTTGTTTTAATTGTCAATTTTCATTTTCATGAATTCCCTGGTGAGTTTTGGGGACTACAATACTTCAGTCTATATTTTTTTTCAGTTGATTTCTTGCTCACTGGGCACGTGATATTGGTGTCGAATTACATATGTATACCTTTTCTCTCTATTATTTAATCGGGTGATTTTAGGGGCAATTCTGTTTTTGATGTTTTGATTATTTTTTCTGTTGGATACGATTACAATTTAAATCTGGTTAGTTCTTTTGTAAACTGTACATGGTTGATGAGGATTTGCAATGGACTCTAGTTGTGTTGGGTTTTGAATTTTAGTCTATTGTCTTGTAATTACGAGATATAATCACATTTTTCTTGAAACATGGCCTGACAAATGAACTGATGAGGAAAGGAAGTGGTGTCATGTTTGACATTTTTATAACTTATTTCCTAAAGCTCCATACTTATAGAATTGTACTGCAGATATTGTGGCAGTTTTGGCTATTGAATTTCTTGTAAGCTGGATCTGACTTCTAACTAATAATTGTTTTCTTTGTATTTTTGGTAAATGTAGGGCGATGTGGAGTCCATTGCCTCTAAAAATCCCAAGGAGCTTACTGCACTTATTGAGCAGATTTCTGGTTCCGATGAAGTCAAGAGAGACTATGATGTTCTGGAGCAGGAAAAATCTACCGCGGAAGATAACTCGACTCTTGTTTATCAAAAAAAGAAACAAGTTGTGATGGAGAGGAAGCAGAAGAAAGAACAAAAGGAAGAAGCAGAAAAGCATCTTCGCTTGCAAGATCAACTGGTAGGGGTTATAAAGTTTCTTTACATGTCTTAGATTGATGTTTGTGTTAAAATGTCTGCTGAAGTTTGTTGTCTAGCCATCATGGTTATACTGATTCCTTGTTTGTCTCGTCGTCAAATGTGTTCCTGATTTGCTCTTCTTTTTTTCCCTTGCAGAAATCTTTGAAGAAAGAACACTTCCTATGGCAATTGTTTACTATAGAAAGAGATATTATCAAGATAAGTAAGGATCTTGAAACTGAAAAGCGATCCCGTGAAGATGTCATGCAGGAATTAGAGCATTTTGAAGATGAAAAGAGACTAAAGAGGAAGGAACTAGCCAAATATTTGAAAGAGATTGCACAATGTGAAAAGAAGATTGCTGAGAGAAGTGTTAAACTTGACAAAAGCGTAAGTTTTGGTCATTTTGTTTTTTAAATGGATTTGTGTTGTTGATCTGCACTGGAATATACATACTTTGACTTGTTAAGTTAAATTTACATCTTCTATTACACAGGGATTAGAGATAGATGCATTCATGATGTATTTAGTTCAGTTTTGTGAAGAATCACTTTCAAAGAAAGTGTTTGACTATGGCATGCATCTTTGAACACTTATATTGGCTACTTTACAGTTAAGCTTTTGTGGGGTGAACATTATGTCTGTCACTACACTGCTGCATGGCTATTTCTCTTGTTTTCTTTCACATGGTTGTGATGAGGGGGTGGAATTTAGATCAAGCACACTGCATCTACTTTGGATGCTGACTTTCTTATGATTGTTTAATGTTTTGGCCAAATTTAAGAGGATATGATTCATCAATTATGATTATTTTATCTGTTAAAATAATTATTCCTATAGGCCTAAGAGGAGAGAAGTTAATGGTTTATTTACTTTTTCATTATCTTGTGCTCAGCAACCTGAACTTCTGAAATTGAATGAAGAAATGTCTCGCATAAAGTCAAAAATCAAAAGCAGCCAAAAGGAACTTGTTAGAAAAAGAGACGAAAGGAAGAAACATGCCGATGAAATCAATGTGTTACAGAAAAACATTCAAGATCTGACAGGAAAGTTAGATGATCTAAATGAAAAAAGTCGAGATGGTGCTGGAAAACTTCCCTTGCTTGACAGTCAACTAACAGAATATTTTCGAATGTAAGTTCTGTTTAGATATTTGTAAGTTTATACTTAGAAACTAAATTAGCATTTGAATATGTGTACCTTAATTATTTATTATATTTCGTTGGACTTGTGCCTTTAGGATCCGTTGTTTACAATTTCAAAATGTTTATTTTCACTCTTTGAAAGTTTCATTTTGGTAGATGGCAGTTGTAGCACTCCTCCTTTTTTTTTTTTCCTGACTTATGATGTTTATATTGTGAAATGCCTGATATGAAATTTGAATTCAATAAGGGTTTTAAACCATTCCCGTTGTCACAAGTCACAAAAGCATATAATTTTTTGCCTCCTTCATTACTGTAATTGTCATGTTTCAGTAAAGAAGATGCTGGAATGAAAACTGCAAAGTTAAGAGATGAGAAAGAGGTTCTGGATAGGGAACAACATGCTGATCTTGAAGTGCTGAAGAATCTGGAAGAAAATCTTCAACAACTCAGTAATAGGGGGCATGAACTGGATGCACAGGAGGAGCAAATGCGAAAGAGACAGAAAAATATTATAGATACTTCTGTGAGACATAAAAATGAGGTCTCAGAGCTGAAGAAGGAACTGCGGTCGATGCAAGATAGACACCGTGACACCAGGTTATATAGCTTGTTTGTTTAATGCGTGAAGTTTGTTCTTCCTCTGCATTAATATACTCTTTTAGGTTCAGATAAGCTTGCATTTGTTGAGTGGGTTGTTTTTTACATGCCCATATGTCTTGATTTTTTGAGCTATCTTGATATGTACTGTGTATAGCACATGCAGTGGAGAGCTTTTCCCTTTTTGTAATCTTTATTTTCTTTTCTTTTACTTATCAGGAAAAAGAAATCTGATATAGGTGGCATCTTCTCCTTGTGTTTTGCATACATTTGAAAAATAAAATATAAGGCATCGTAAAGGCCTCTCTTGCTTTTGGATTTACAGGCAAAAATACGAAAACTTGAAGTCTAAAATTGGCGAAATAGAAAACCAGTTACGTGAATTGAAGGCTGATAGACATGAAACTGAGAGGGATGCTAAATTGTCTCAAGCTGTGGAGACTCTGAAACGCCTATTTCAAGGAGTTCATGGTCGCATGACTGATCTTTGTAGGCCAACCCAGAAGAAATACAACCTTGCTGTTACTGTTGCCATGGGGAAATTTATGGATGCAGTTGTGGTTGAGGATGAGAATACTGGAAAGGAATGCATCAAGGTACTATCAATCTCAAAATTTGCCGTGCCTTTGTTGGATCAATGAACTCAACACATTTTTTTTTACTTAATTTGATTAATTCACGTCCTTGAGATGATGAAGTTGACAACTTCCGTCTACTAAAAAACGATTCATAACTAGCTTTTGTCTGTGCTTGTCTGGGATGGTACAAATGTTACAAATGTTCTCAATCTTCATGATGAAAGGTGTAGATAATTTGAGCTGATGGCCATTTATGTTAGGGTAAACAGTTAAAATTATAATAGTTGGGATTACATAATCTGGTTTCATAGCTCAAAAAATATCATGGTTGGGTGGATTTGGTTTTTTTTTTTCCATATTTTGTTTGTCAAGTTCTTTTTATTAATATGCATATACAATGTTGATTGAGTTGATTAATATTATGGACTAAATAATGTAATTCAAGTATTCTTTCCATTGGTTTGGTACAGTATTTGAAAGAGCAGAGGCTTCCTCCTCAGACTTTTATACCTCTCCAATCAGTACGAGTTAAGCCAATCATTGAAAAGTTGCGTACTTTAGGTGGTACGGCAAAGCTGGTCTTTGATGTAATACAATATCCTTTGCCTAAGCTTACCATATGTGTTCATTTTATAATGAGGCTGAAACTTCTCATGTGCCCATACTTGCTATTTTTGTTGCTGGTTTTTACCTATTTCTTTCCCTTAATGGTATGCTGCCCATATCTGCACTGAATTTTTTATTTCAAAGTTTGAGAAAAGTTATGTTTTCCTGACAATAATTGATAAACAAATATTGTTTTATAACTGATTGAGGGGATTTCTTCTTTTTTATTCATTGTAATCACGAAGCTGTTGTCAAATAACGTTTTTGTTTCCAGTTACTTTTCTTCTTTTGTGGACTACTGATCAAGCCTTTTGAAATTTCTTTTTAAATCAACAAATTTTCTTGTTTCTTACCAAAAAATTTAAAAAGCATAATGAATCTCCACAAATGTCATAAATTTGTGGACTTAACAATTGCACATTTGATCCATCATTGGAGAAGGCAATTCTCTTTGCTGTTGGGAATACTCTAGTTTGTGATGACTTGGATGAAGCAAAGGTTCTTAGCTGGAGTGGCGAGAGGTTTAGAGGTAAATTGCTCCTGCCCTCTGAATTTGTAATTGTTCAGCATCACCCAAATTCATTTTATATCGAATCTGCTTACATGTGCTTGTATCAGTTGTAACTGTTGATGGAATTCTACTCACAAAAGCTGGCACAATGACTGGTGGTACCACTGGAGGAATGGAAGCAAGGTCCAAACAATGGGATGATAAGAAAATTGAAGGTTGGTCATCATACTGAAATTTTTAAATTCTTTTGCTGTAACATTGAATGTTGGTCTGTTGCCATTCTATAGGACTTAAAAGAAAGAAAGAACAGTTTGAATCGGAGTTGGAAGAGCTCGGTTCTATTAGGGAGATGCAGCTAAGGGAGTCTGAAATGTCTGGGAAAATCAGTGGGCTTGAGAAGAAGATTCAGTATGCTGAGATCGAGAAGGTAAGTGTTTGATATATAACTTTTTTAGCATTGTAAAGTGACATTATCGCTGGTGAGTACAAGGCATGTTTCCGCTACATAATCTGTGATACATAATGGATTATTAGTATATTTCTGATGGCTTATTGTTAAATAGATATATTCATATCTTAAGAAGACAAAAAAGGAAAGAACAAGAGAAAAAAAAGAAGCAGACATGGTCTTAGGTGTTGGACAACAGCAGAAATTAGTTTGCACCTGGTGCAAGTGGATAGGATGATTTTTTTGTTGGTTACGGTTCAACTGAGATGCATATTTGGTTAATTTCATTACCTGGAGAAATTATTTTGCAGCGAAGCATTGAGGACAAACTTGCAAACCTGAAGCATGAAAAGCGCAATATCAAGGAAGAGATTGGCCGTATAAATCCTGACCATCAGAAGGTAAGTTATGTCTACAAGTATTCCCTCTATCTAGTTTATGTAGTAAACATCTTTACCTCAATGACCTAGGTGTTTGTAAATAATGCTTGCAGTTAAAGGATAAAATTGATAGGAGAACCACAGATATCAAGAAGCTGGAAAAGAGGATCAATGAGGTTGTTGATCGACTCTACAAAGATTTCAGTAAATCTGTCGGGGTGGCAAACATCCGCGAGTATGAGGAAAACCAGCTTAAGGCTGCTCAAAATGTTGCTGAAGGAAGGCTTAACTTAAGTAACCAGCTGTCAAAGTTTAAGTATCAGTAAGTTTTTCCTTTTCTGCTGTTGAAAGTTTCTTTTTAAATCTATACAGATGGAATGATAGACAGATATAGATCGGCACTATATTTTATGTATTCTTTACTAGATTTCTATCTTTATTTGTTCTGCATGCATGGTTTGCTGAGTAGTTTCCTCATTGAAATATATGATCATTGTTCTGTTCTTGGAGCATGCTTATGTGATAAGTGAAAATGAAGTTTTGAAACTTTAATGGTTTCTGTGGGTGGGACTTCTGAATGAAGCAGGCATTTGGCTTGCCAGTTATTTTTCTTACTGCAGCCTGATTCTCTTCCTGCAGGAGATGAATTCAAAGTTGAGCATGATATAAAATTTCAGAAATAAATTGGAGATAGATCAAAATGCAGGAACTTCTCCATTGTTCTTGTAAATATTTCAAATTTTTGTTTGTAGGAAAAAGAAGTTAGATCATTTTGCTTTGATTTTGGACTACATTTCAGAAAATCGCATTGGTTGATATGTTTAGAATATTTTCAGATTCTGACATATTTCTGAATACTAGGGTGCCTGTCAACTGATGTTACTTAGCAATTTAGTTGTGTATTCTTGTATTACTGGCTGTTTTGACAGCTTGCTGAAACTTTCACTTGAGTCTTCCATTAAATTGAATTTGACCTTGTTTATCTGAAGCATTTGTGTAAAGGACTCTTTCTGTCAGATATTGATTAGCGTTTTCATGTAGTGTCATCTTGATTTTTGCTTTAAATTTTCAGGTTGGAATATGAGCAAAAGCGAGACGTGGAATCTCGAATTAAAAAGCTGGAATCTTCTCTCAGTTCCTTAGAAAAGGAATTGCAACAGGTTCAGAAGAAAGAAGATGAAGTCAAGTCAGCGACAGAAAAAACCACCGGAGATATCACTCATTGGAAGGAAGAAATGCGTGGTATGATTCTTTTTCTTTCTGAATTTCTAGGATAATCAATTGATATTTCATATCCTAGCTCCTGTATTTAATGTTCATGAATTGTATTATAGCATTTTGCAATTAAAGAGTAGTCTACCGAGGAAAAGATCATCTGAATTGCATACACTGTTTCTAGTTTGATGAAAAAATATCAACTTGCAACACAATGAAGTTGAAAATTTGAAAACATTGAAAACCCAGGTATCCAATGTTTGAGAAAGAAAAAGAAGCAACGAATCAAACAAAGCCAATCAAGAATGACCAAGCCAAAGGAAGTCAATTATGCTGATGATTTAGCTTTTGTAATTGTTTGGTTCCTTAAAAAAGTTTGTTGATGATTTTCACAATCCTACTTTATTCTTTTAGATGCTGGTTTATATTAGGAAGGTAATTAAGTTCTGCATTGTGAATTTTGCAGTTCACATATTTGGCTAGAGGTTAAGAATGTTATGTGTGTGAAAGACTTGAGATGTTTGTGGAATTAGCACTTGTATCATTGCAAGAGAGCATATCCAGGGACATTTGATTTTCTTTGAAACTAGTATGGATTACAATTAAACTTTTTGTTGCAGAAGCTTGTTTTCAATACAGGACTGCTTTCTTTATGAGATATTATTTCTTTTTGAAATATAAACACGATGTTTTATTCTCCTTGCACCTAGTTCAAGGTGTGGGGTTGGGTTTTTTGTCTTTTAGCCCTTGCTCATTATTGCTTCTTTGTTTCCTGGGTATATTTTCCCCTTTGGCAAGGGCAATTATCTTGATCCATGGTTGTCATTTCCCCTTTTTTTGCTATATTTGGAAATTGACCGTGGACTGATTGACTTGTATCAATTCTAGCATCCACATATTTGTGAGACAATCTGAAAGTATAAAATATATGCATTTCAAGTTACACCCATAAGATATTGCAAGTAGTAGTAAACTAATTCATTTTCTATATTGCCCGGGTTTTATCTGAATTTATGCTTACTTTATTTTGACAGCCTGAATCTTGTTTTGCATCTCTCTCTTATATGCTGCAAGTGTGCACACACACCCAGACACCCATCTAGAACTAATCAAATTATTGCAGTGGATTTGTATGCGTGTTACTATAGAGTTCCGCATTGTGTGACTTGATTACCACTCATGAAATAGTCAGAAATGTTTTCATCTATACTTTTAGGTGTTGATAAGCTAATAATCTCACTATGACTTTTGTCTGCTTTGATGTGATGAGCTGGTGTCCTTTTTCCTTTGTATTTTGACAGAATGGAAATCGAAATCAGAAGAGTGTGAGAAGGAGATCCAGGAATGGGAAAAGCAGGCTTCTGCTGCTACTACAAGCCTAACCAAGTTGAATCGTCAGATGAATTATAAGGTGTCAAGATTTTTTCTCCTTTTATTCTTTTATTTCTTCACCGAAGATTCTAGAAAAGTAGGTAAATTGCAATTGACATCTCTTCACTGATTACACAGGAGACACATATTGAGCAGCTGATTTCACGGAAACAGGAAATTGTGGAGAACTGTGAACTAGAATGCATCAGCCTTCCAACTGTTGCAGACCCAATGGAAACTGATTATTTATCTCCGGGCCCTGTTTTTGATTTTAGTCAGTTGAATAGGTCGCATTTGCAGGACAAGAGACCTTCTGAGCGTGAGAAGATTGAAGCTGAATTCAAGCAAAAAATGGATGCCCTAATTTCAGACATCGAAAGAACAGCTCCGAATTTGAAGGCGCTGGACCAGTATGAAGCTCTGCTAGTGAAGGAAAGGGCTGTAACTGAAGAGTTTGAAGCTGCCAGGAAAGAGGCGAGGTGGGCAGCCGATGCTTTCAATTCAATTAAGCAGAAGAGGTACTACATAATTAGGATGCTGTAGCAAACTTCTGATTGAGTATAATCCTTGCAAAAATATTTACTACAAAAACTAAGATAGTATAATATACTTGATAGAAATTTTTACGGGAAATTTTGAGTTCCCTGTTTTGGGTTAGCTTTATTAATTGTATTTGCTCACAAGTTACATCGGTGGAATGCTCAAGTTTTCTTCCTGTTTGTAGGAGTGTAAGCTGTTGATCTTGTAAATTTTTGCTCCTGTTGGGTTTGCAACATCATCTTTGTGTGCATGCTAGTCTCTCTACAATAGTCTCTCTACAATACCCTGTGTACTTGTTAATAGAATCTGGAACAAAGTGCTGATGACTTTATTTTGGCTGATGCAGATATGGATTATTTATGGAAGCTTTCAATCATATTTCTGGTAATATTGATAAGATATACAAACAACTAACGAAGAGTAATACACACCCTCTGGGTGGAACAGCATATTTGAACTTAGAAAATGAGGATGACCCTTTTTTGCATGGGATCAAGTACACAGCTATGCCACCAACAAAGCGCTTTCGTGATATGGAGCAGCTATCTGGTGGGGAGAAGACAGTTGCAGCACTTGCATTACTCTTCTCTATTCACAGGTGTGTGGATTAGATCAATCTGAAAATCTTTTATGTTTTGATAACTCATTGCATGGATGGTCTGCTAGACATTTACCTACCTTTAATATCCTTGCACCACTTTCTTTCTTTTGTGAGGTTGGCCTGGTTGTCAAACCATTGACCATATTTAATTACCTGGACTGGAATTTTATTAAAATTGTAACATGTCCACTGTGTTAAATAGGCAGCTAGAAATCACGATGAAACTCTTATTAGGGGTCATGAAGCCTTTATTACCATGGTACTCAACATCTCTTTGATTTTAAAAATCGAACCTAGAATATTTGAGTTTTGTTCTTATAAAAAATATATATTGTTCAAAAAGTTACTTGATGTGTTAACATCTTTGAAACTACATAAATTGAATGCAATTAATAGGGGAAAAAATTGAACAATTTTCCTGAGTTTTAGCATTCGCCTTATATATTTTTATAATTTAAATGCGTGCAATGGTATCATCTCATTCTCTTTGTTTAAACATCAAGTATTTTATCAATAAGTTAATAAAGAAGATGAAAATTGGCAACAAGAAAAAGTTGGAAATAAGTTATTTAGGCCACTGACCAAAAAATAATTGGAATTTTAGAAATAATCTTTTACTTGTAAACCTATGCTTATCTCACTCTAAGGGCATGTAAAAGGGATGAAGCTATACTTTGAATCCAAAAGGCCAAGGAACACTTGCTCCACAAAACCCAGGAGATATATTTGAGGACCAGTGCGTTTTATTTTTATTTGTCTATTATCTGTTATATGTTGTCTGATTTTTTTCCCCTCCATACACGGAGCAATTTCAGCTACAAACCTTCGCCCTTTTTTATATTGGATGAAGTTGATGCGGCCTTGGATAATTTAAACGTTGCTAAGGTAGCTGGATTCATCCGTTCAAAATCGTGTGAAGGAGGCAGGGGTAATCAGGATGCAGATGAAGGCAGTGGTTTTCAGAGTATTGTGATTTCTCTAAAGGATAGCTTTTATGACAAGGCGGAAGCTTTGGTTGGGGTTTACAGGGACTCTGAGAGAGGGTAAGTTTTCCACAAACTCGAATTTAAATTGTTTTTTTTCTGGTGACATTTAGTGTTGTGGTCCAGGATGCCAAGAAAATCAACAGGCTATGGTAAAAAAATAATGCTTTTTTTGTTTCTTTTTCTGGGCAGCTGTTCAAGAACCCTGACATTTGACCTGACAATGTACGGGGAATCATGAAGATCCAACTCCAGGTTGCTGTGGTCAGCTATTCCTTTTGTAAATAAGTGTAGTTTGGAGTTGCTTGATGTAAATAGTGTACATGACTTGCATCGCAGTCTGATCTATTTTAGTAGGCATTTTCAAAAACCCTAATTAGAATTTGATCTCTTCCACTTGGCTAGATGCTGTACAATGCAACTTTCATCTAAATGGACCTCTTTTCGTCTAACTCACGAATATTTTGGAAAATCCTAAGCTATCAACTTCAATTGTTGAATGTGTTATAATAATTCAATAGATGGTAGACAACATTCACTAGTTGAAAGTTGCATGCATGAAGCTGCCCGGTGATGGTTGAAAGACAGATGAATGCATGTTATTAATGAATGGTTATTAGTTTTCCTTTGTGGATTGCCTCAAGATCAACGACGGCGAAGTCAATTTGTTTTCGCTAGTTGGAAAGGGGACAAACCATTTCTTAATTACAACTGGTATGTGCTCCACTACCGGGTGGGTGTGTGCACTGCTGGATGAGCCAAATCATTCTTCAACCTTCAGTCCGAGTTGTTTACTAGTTTTAATGTACCAAATGTTGTCTTCCGTCCTGATTGTTTATTTCCATCAACGAACAGGAGGGGGAAGATGTGTTATCTCTATTCTACATTTAACATAAGAAAAATGTAATTTTATTTATTTGCAGCAGTGCCACTTATTTTTCATCTGACAGAAACCACTAATTTCGAATGCTGACAGGTCTTTGGCAGTTGAACGTAACTGGGGTTACTATCTCACAAACATCCTAAATTTGGCGCAAGTAACTAACGGTTAGAAGTTAATAATAGCTCATCTTAGCTTAGGAAAATAGTTTCCCGTTTAAAAGAAAAAGAGAATCTCTGTAGCTCCCTGTCTCCCTCCCTCTCTCTATTTGGCGCTGTCTTTCTCTCCCCGTGAGGATTCAGTTTTACGGCAAATCGTCCATGGCGGAATTCTAGCGGGGAGGACTTCCAAATCATTACCAATAAATTCAGTTCTCCGGCTAATCGTCTATGGCGGGATTCTAGCGGGGAGGAGTTCCAAATCCGTAACGATAACAATGTCAAGGAGAATAACTGACAACGGAAGCAACAAGATCTATGATGAAGATGAGGTTGCTGGCATTGTAAAGGATGATGTTGCTGGCATTGTAAAGGAGGAGGCTAACGACAAAGAGAAGCAGACCAAGAATTGCCAAGAAAATTCCCAATATAATTCTGAAACTGCACAAGATGGGAACAGAGCTGTAACCGATAGGAAGTGCAAAAAGAAGAAGGCCCTGTCGGAATTTCGTTGCATCGTTCAAGATGCAATTCGTTGTAATTATCTTGTAGGGAAACCCGACGAAAGTCTTTCTGCAACAGAAGCTGCATTGGCAAAAGAACGACTCAAGAAGATTACTCTATGGGGCGTGCCTTTGTTGCCAAGTGCTGGTCACGAAGGAACCGATGTTGTCCTGCTAAAATTTCTGAAAGCAAGGGACTTCAAGGTTTATGAAGCCTTTGAGATGCTTGTAAAGACTCTGAAATGGCGAAGGGAATACAACACTGATTCAATCCTGGAAGAGGGGTTGGATCCCGATCTTGAAAAAATCACGTACTTGAATTGCAGAGACAAAGAAGGTCGCCCTCTGTATTACAATAATTTTGGGTCATTGAAGGACAGGGAATTGTCCAAGAAAATATTTGAGACACAGGATATTTGTGAGAAGTTTATTAAGCTGAAGGTTCGGTCCATGGAAAAGGGTGTCAAGGAACTAATCTTTAAACCTGGTGGTGCACACTCAATGGTTCATATTACTGATTTGAAGAACTCACAGCCTCTAGCGATTAAGGAGTTGCGTTTAGTTAGCAAGAAAACTTTGATGGTGCTTCAAGATCATTATCCCGAGCTCATACACCGAAATGTAAGTTTAAATTACCAGGACGATAATTAAATTGGTAACTGCAGAATTTTAATTGAAGTTTGCTCGTTATCCTATTATATATCAATAATGCCTTTTCATCTGCAGATAATCATTAATGTTCCTTTTTGGTACTATGCATGCCATATCATGAGTTCCAAGTTCTTGAGTCAGAGAACTAAAAGGAAATTTGTATTTGCCAGACCAGCAAACGTTACCAAAACACTTCTCAAGTGAGAATTCTAATTCTGATGTCAATATCTTAAGTTTTTATACGATTTCCTTGTTCTCTCTTTTAACCTTGTTACCAAATTTTTCCTTAAAAAAAACAATCAGATACATAAGCCCAGAAAATCTTCCAATTGAATATGGTGGTCTCTACAGAGAAAATGACGAGTTTTCTCCCGAGGACAGAGCTTCAGAGCTAATTCTCAAGAAAAATTCAGCCGAGTGCATCCAAATTCCTGTCGCAGAGGTACTTCGATGACTGAGCTCATAGTGGTAACTTGTTCCTTGTAACATCTTTAAATGGATTAATTTTTGCTCCGGGGATTTTGATTTTGTGATCTTAGGATGGTGTGACAATGACCTGGGATTTAACAGTAGTGGGATGGGAGGTTTCCTACAAAGAGGAGTTCATTCCAGACGATGAAGGTTCATACAAAGTTTTGCTACAGAAGGAAAAGGAAAAGAAAGGAGGAGAAAGCATCAGAAATTCCTTCTATATAAATGAGCCCGGGAAGATCGTCTTAACCATTGACAATCTCACACTCAAGAAGAAAAAAGTTTTCTACAGATTCAGGACCAAACCCACTGTTCCCATGTATGTCATCTTCAAGAAATAACTTGTCATTCTATTTGTTCGTATTAATGGTGTTCATCAACTCTTTATATATTTTGTTTTTCTTGACTGAAAGTGGACTGGAATCCTGAGGCTCAACATATATGAAGGAATGGTACAATGTTGTTCATAATGTATGTCATCATCGCTTTGTGATCTTCAATTGTAAACTCTTGCTTTCTTAATTTTGGCTTTATAAGGTTTTAGGAAACAATGGGAAGTGTTCTAAATCTGTGTAAGAGGGTTCTAGAGAAACATGCCCCATAAGAAATTTTGATGTTAGCAGAAGCATATTAGCAAGTTGACATTGGATTGGGTTATTAGTATGTTTTTGTTCTGCAATTGTTGTTTCTTGTGTTTTCTCCGTGGCACAGAAATCAAATTCTTAACAAAACTTACAAGTAACAAGTTCACTTATTGAAGAAACTTATTAACTACTCTTACAAAACAGTAATCATCAAAGTTTTCATTTCAAATCATATCCTAAAAACAGCTGCTTTTATACGAAAATTATATTAGAATAATATTTTAAAAATAATCAAAGGCTGTTTATCTCTTCTACTTGCTTGCCACTTGAGTACAACTGGATCATAATCTATTTAAGTTCGCGGGGTCAAAGGGAAGTAAGAAGAGAAAGAGAATTGATATGAGATAAATTATTTAAAAAAATATTATATTATATTATTATTTAAATTAATAATACAAATTATGAAAAAAAAAAAATTTAACTTAAACTGGAAGCAGTTTTGGCTGGTTCGAACCCCATGCTATTTCTAAAAGTGCTTTATTTATTTTTTTAGTTTGTTGTCCTTCCTTTCCCTTCCCTTCCCTTCCCTTCTCTCTCTTTACCGGGGCCGTGTGTGCGAGCAGAATTGCAGATGGCAATAAATTTGACATGCAATCACCCATTTGTCAGCAGACAATAGACTACGGTCTTAAACACAATTACTAATAAATAATGTATGGTAGGTTTGTCGCAGCATCGCGCTTCACATTCACCTGGTCGTCGCGTGTGTGAAAATTATCTGCATCTGATCTGTCATCTCTCTTCTTTCTTGAGAAGCAGACTAGTGCCGTGATAACCAAATTTACGTTGCCTTGCATGATTCATGAATATGTAATAATCATACTGTACAAATATAATTGTTTGTAACCAATTAAATTGTTAGAAACTAAGACTTGAAACAATTATCAAATCAATGTAATGTAATGGGGATACATCAATAATACAACATTAATTAACATCTTAAAAATAACTCAGGTAACTAATTCGTGGGTTACACTATACACCTCAAATCCCCAGTCTCAAACAAAGATGGTTGATTCGTTTTGTACTATTGCGCTCTCTGGTAAGCAACTTTATAATCTTCTTAAAAGGGTAGAGAGCCAGGTGCCTGAGTGATCGTATAAGGTGTAACAAATTTGTGTGAAGTAGCCATGCAAACTGAAGAATGGCTACAGAAACCTTACAGACAATCTCTTATGTGTCACTGCTTTACTACCTTTTTTTCTCTAATAAATACTAGCCAGCACTACTACTCCCATTCACCACAAACACAACATTCAAACCGCTCTCAGTGTAAAGTTTCAGTTTCTGTCTTGCTATGGCTAAGCCTTCCCTGCTCTCTCTTTCTCTTAGCCTTCTTCTCTTCCACAGCTGCTTGGCTACACGCGAGCAGCAATGGCAGCAACAGAATGAGTGCCAAATCGATATGCACTCGAACCCAGTAACCACCTAAGACATGAAGCAGGTCTTGTTGAAACCTGGGATGCTAACCATGAGCAATTCCAGTGCACTGGTGTTGCCGTGTTTAGGAAGACCATTCCACCCATTGGCCTTCTCTTGCCTGCCATTTCTAATGCTCCGGAAATCGTGTACGTCCTCCAGGGTAAAGCGACGATCAGTTTAAATCAAAGTATCTCTCTTGTATGTAAATTCTGTGACAATAGATGTCAAATTTGCATTGTGATACTTGTGCAGATGAGGGTATCACAGTCACCTTGATTCCAGGATGTCCTGAAACTTACCAGGCACATCAAGGTTCTCAGTCACAGAGCAGATTCCAGGACCAGCACCAAAAGATTAGACGCTTCCGTAGAGACGATGTCCTCGCAATACCGGCAGGAGTTGCTCATGGTGCTACAACGAGGGCAATTCGCCTGTCGTCGTTGTTAGTGTTCTTGACCTCACTAACTCTGCCAACCAGCTCGACATGAGTCCTAGAGTAAGAAATCAATCAAGATAATCATAAATACATACGTGATTGTGTTCAACTCGTATTTATCATGAACTGATTTCTTTTTTTGGCTTTAATTTGTATCTGTTTATAGAAATTCATCTGGCTGGTAACCCACGAGAGGAGTTCCAACAGCAGCGGCAGCAACAGCAACAGCAACACCAGCAATACCGTGGACGTGGCCAACAATGCAACAACATTTTCTGTGGCTTCGACCCACGGATTCTGGCTGAGGCTTTCAACGTTGACGAACGTCTTATTAGGAGGCTCCAAGAATGACAACAGAGGAGCCATCGTTAGAGTAAAGGATGACCTCAAGGTCGTCAGGCCACCCAGCACGCAGAGAGAACGATAATATGAGGAGTCTCAGGAACAATATGGTACATGTGACAACGGCCTTGAAGAGACTCTTTGCACCGTGAAACTCTGAGAAAATATCGGTGATCCCTCTAGGGCTGATATTTACACCCGAGAAGCCGGTTATGTTAGCACTCTCAATAGTCTCAACCTTCTTGTTCTCTGATGGCTTCAACACAGTGCTGAAAGGGGCTTGCTCCACAGGGTCAGTTTAATTGCTGCATGGCGCCATGCTTAATTACAGTTAATTCACCGATCAATAAACATGTGCATGCATGCAGAATGCAATGATGGTGCCACACTGGAACTGGCACGCACAGAGCATAATCTACGCGATAATAGGTTCTGCCCGGGTTCAGGTTGTGGATAACTTCGGACGATCAGTGTTCGACGGCGAGCTCCGGCAAGGACAGATCTTGGCCGTGCCCCAACACTATGCTATATTGAAACGGGCAAGAGGACAGGAATTCGAATGGATATCATTCAAGACCAACGATAACGCCATGATCACCCCACTCTCAGGCCGCACATCAGTTCTACGAGGCATGCGAGAGGAGGTGCTTGCCAACGCTTTTCAGACATCGAGAGAAGATGCGAGAAGGATCAAGTTGAGCAATCAGCAGACCACTCTGATTCCCGGAAGCCAATCTTTAATGAGGGATGAAGCGTAATTGAATAATGTTTGTTACAATAAATATA
Source organism: Khaya senegalensis (assembly GCA_032402905.1). Classification (NCBI taxonomy): domain Eukaryota; kingdom Viridiplantae; phylum Streptophyta; class Magnoliopsida; order Sapindales; family Meliaceae; genus Khaya; species Khaya senegalensis. The sequence continues at coordinate 1,884,797 of CP135542.1, read as the reverse complement.
TGAAAGTACGCAAGTGGTGTTATGTAAAGCGACAAGTATGAGCAAGTAGTGAATAAAATGAGACTTTAGAGTCTACCATGAGAGGAAAGAGAGTTAACTTTGTAGCTGTTAGCTACTACTACTAGTAGCTATGTGTAATCAGTTTTTAATTAATAAAAAATAATTAGTGTCCACAAATAATAATTATTATGTTTTCTGTAATTAATTTGAAAATTAAACTTGATCTTAAGCTTTAGATCAAAGGTCGTACGTGAATTTCTTCTCCCAAGAACATTCATTATCCAACAAGTAATTAAGTTCAGTGGTACTGAAGATGTCATTCTTTTTATATACACTAGGTATGAATATATATAATTGATAAAATAAACCCACAATTAGCATAAAAAATATATATATACGATGCAAATTTCGTTCTTTATCATATTCCTTAGCTAATTTATGACTTGATAATTTAATCTGGTCAAGATTTAGAGTGGTCAAGATGGTGCTATAATTGTAGTTCAATGAAATATTTTTAAAAATTTAATATCATTGTGTTACATTTTAACATATGTTTGAGTCATTTTTTGTCAATACTTCTAAACTTGGCATGTCTCTTGATATATTGTACACTTTTAAAAATTAAAATTGGTAAATAAGATTTTAAATATTTTCAAAAAAATTTTAAAATTTAACTACTTCACCTTAATATCAATATAATATTTGATAATTTATTATTCATCCAATAACTTAAAATTATGTACATATTTTTTTATATTTATACAGATACAAAATTCGACAAAATACTCTAGTTGAAAAATGTTTAACTTTCTATTCTCTATCTTATTCACAACATAAAAAGTAAAGATATGTTAATGTCCGATAAATATTTATATACAACGATAATTTTTTCAAAATTAAAGATAAACAATAAATAAATTTTTTTAAATTTAAATAATATCACAATAAATAATATTTAATAAATTTCAAAATAAAAATTTATATCAAATATTATAATGTCAAAATACATTTTATTTATTTACTTCTATATGTACTTTAAAGGCTTTCTTCTACGATTTACATAACTGTTATGATGATTTTGAGCTATAAGAAGTTGTTGCCTAATTAACTTTACTTTCTTATTAGTTTTCTTTACCAATTTAGGACTTATAAGTGAAACTTACTAATTTTTGCCTAATATGTAAGAGATCTACATGGTTTACTGTACAATGTCTCAAAAGGTATTATTCTAAGGCTAGATTAATAGTTGGTATTGTATGCAAATTTCACAATGGCAAATAATCAGTCCAAGAGCCTTGAAAATCTAGGGCACAAGATATAAATATATCTTTCAGTAATTTAATCACTATCTCTTATTGACCATTTGTATGAGGATATTAGGTTATAATATATTGTAACTGAGTTCTTATATCTTTATGTAAACTTTTCTAAAACTCAAATATAAACTTTGGACCACTATTTGAAATGATAGATAAAAGCACTCCATGCAATCGCACTTTTTCAAAACATACAATCTACTCAAAACTTCCAAAGAATATGGAGATTTGATAAGTCAAATGTGAGTAGATTTTGTTAATCTATTCACAATTATCCATATGCTCTCATAACTCTTCCAGATTTTTGGTAATTCTTTAATAAAATCTATTGTTATTTATTCTTATTTCCATTTAGATACTAGAAGATGTTGAAATAATCCCACTAGTTTCTAACGTTCTGCTCACTTATTGACATGCTAAACATCTAGTTATAAATTCTTACACATATCTTGTTATTCCATTTCACAAAAATATTTATATAAGTTTTGATACATTTTTGTACCATCAAGATGTATAATAAATTTGAATTTTTCAGTTTTATTAAGGCATCTTTTCTAAGAGATTCAATAGATGGTATAAAAAATTTACCAGCAACTATTAAACTATCAAAAATACTAATTGACTATCCTTTTATTGCATCATTTTTTTTTTAAATTTCGACAGACACTGATTTTGCTTTAGGATCGTTTTATTGAACTAGAATAATCATTTGGAGAATAATATGTTATGTTATCAAATTAAATAAATAAGGCTAATTTTTTACTTCACCAATCCTCAAATTAAATTTATCATAATAATCACATATTTCTATCTGTGATATAAAAAGTTTACTAGCATTCTTTGTAATTTCCTAGTTAAGGCATATGTTAAAATATTAGCTTTACCAAGATGGTATTACAAGGTAAAATCATAATCTTTTAGATGTTTTATTCATCTAATCTATTTCAAATTAAGTTTTTTCTAGATAAACAAATGTCGAAGACTTTTATAATTTAAAAACACCTTAAATTTCTCAACATACAAATAATACCTCCATAATTTTAGTGCAAGTGTAATGACAACAAGCTTTGAGTCATATGTGGGATAATTATGTTTATGAGTTTTGAGCTGATGTGAACCATATGCTACTATTCTCTTACATGTAAAGCATTACAGTAAACTATATATCTGACTTGGAATAATTAAAATTAGATTTGAGGTTAGGCATTTTCTTAATTCCATAAATATTTGTTCACGTTCATCATTCCACTCAAACTTTACCTCTTTTCTAGTTAAATGAGTTAAAGGTGACATTATTCGAAAGTAATCCTTTATGAATATGCAATAATATCTTACAAATTTAGAAAACTCTTAATTTCAATTACATTCTTTGGTTTACTCTAGTTTAACTCTACCTGAATTTTAGTAAGGTCTATAGAAAATACATTTTTAAGATATCATGTGAGCAAAAAATTTAACTTTAATTTAACTAAAACTCACACTTACTTCTTTTTGCATATAATTAATGCTTTCTTAATATTTACAAAGTAATATGCAAATGTTGTTCATGTTCTTCTTTTGACTTGAAGTATATTAAAATATCATTTATAAATATTACCATGAATTAATTAAGGTAAGAATGAAATGTATTATATCCATAAATATTGTAGAAGTATTTGTTAATCTAAAGGGCATCATTACTAAAATATCCATATCTAGTATGAAATGCAGTTTTTGAAACATTTTCATCTTTAACTTTTAACTGATAGTAACTAGATTGAAGATTAATTTTTAAGAAGTATTCAAAATTGCACAACTGATCAAACAAATTATTTATTCTAAGTGATGGATTTTTATTTTTCACAATCACCAAATTTAATTATTTGTAATCCATACACAATCTCAAGTTATTATCTTTTTTCTTAACAAATAAAACTTATGCATCTTAAGAGAAAATGCTAGATCAGATGAACCATTTATCTCATAATTCTTATAAATGACTTTCAAGTATTTTAATTCTAGTAAAGCCATTTGGTAAGGGGTCATAGAAACAGGTGTAATATCAAAAAATATCTCAATCATAAAATCTACATATTTTTTAGGTAGTAACCTAGGTAAATTTCCAAAAAATACATCTATAAATATATTAATATCTGGAATGGGTTGGGTTTTTGAATTACTAGGGTCATAATTTACTAGATTAGCTATCTACTCTAAGTAATTTTTATGATTCTTGTAGTTAGTATGATTATAATAGTGATTATTCTTTCTTTCTAAAATATAAAATTTTTCACCATTAGAGAGACTAATGGTTACTCTTTTTCTTTGATAATATATAATAGTGTTGAAATATAATAACTAATTCATCCCAAATATCATATCATAATACATCATTTGTATCACAACTTACATAAAAAATATTTTATAACCACCTACATCAATCTCACAATTCTGGTATATCATATCATGATTTATACCACGTTTGATAGGTATTTTAACTAATAACTTAGGTTCTAAAGGTTTAGCTTCTAAATCCAAGAAAAATACAAATTTCAAAGAAATAAAGAAATGCATAGCACTAGAATAAAATAATATATCAATCTAAATACTTAATAAATGAAAATTGCCTTTTACAAATATATGATCAAATTGATCCATATTTTGAGTAACTATATATGCTCTATCTTATGTTTCAGGTCTATCACATTTTTGTGATAATTAAGATCTTTGAGAGAATTGCTCATTTTATCTTTGTTATGATTATCTATTTTATTATGTTTGTTGCGGTACTGCTTGAATGCTTGCTTGATCAGTACTAGCCAATTGACTTGGTGCCCATCCTTAATGTGGACACATGTTTTGATAACGACCATGTTCTCCATATTTAAAACAAACTTGTAGATGCTTGTGAAAATTTTAAATATCTTGAGTATTTTCTTGATTAGAGCCAATTATTTGGTTTTGGGTTCACTTTAAACTTATAGTCATATCTTAGTAATGATCTAGTTTTCCACATTTGAAATAAACATTAGGTATATTACAAAAATTTTTAGTATTATGTACATGAAATTAACCTCTCATCTGTCTCTTTTCTCCCATTTGAAAAATTTCAGATTTAAACTTCTTTTCTTAGATTTCATTATCTGTTTAATTTTATCATTTTCTTGTACTATCTCAATCTATCACTTTAGAATATTTTAAAAAATTTAACATTATGATTTCATGACAAAGTATAAACTTTAACCCTTTCATGAACTAATGAACTATTTAACCTTATCATTCTTTTTAAATACTAAAAAATTAGCAAATTGACTCAATGACTCAAATTTTCCTTCATATTAAGACACTGATAAATTGCCCTGAGTTAAAGGAATAAATTCTTCTATCTTAATGTTATAAAATACTTTAGAAAAGTATTTTCTAAGAAAAACTTCCTTAAAAGCTTTCCAAGTCTATCCTTCATGTTCTCTTATAATGTTAATGGTATTCAACTAATTGTTAGCATTTTCAATTAACTGAAAAGTTACAAATTTTACCTAAATTTTTTTAAGTACTTGCATAGTATCTAAAATTCACCTAATTTGTTTCACTCATTCTTTAGTAATTAATGGATTAACCTTTCCATAAATTTTAAAGGATTTAGTTTTTTAAATTCCTTTAATACCAATATACTCCTACTTTCTTTACTATTTTCTGTGATTGTGTGGCTTATTACTTATAAAATTATGAAGTACATTAAAAAGATTTTGTCATGGTCTAATGGAACTCACCAAATTCATCTCTTTTTTGTGAAGAGATGGCAATGTTTTTCTATTGTTAGACATACTAAAATCTAATGTTCATATCATAATAATTAAAATATAATAATATAACACACAATATTATATAATAACAACAAGTATTACTATTTAGGTTATTCCTACATTAATAGCAGAAGTTATAGTCTTTTAAAAGATAACCAAACTAAATACAGAAAAACAACAAGTTTAATTAATTAGAGTTACATATACAAAACTAATTAATTTAAAAAGATACACAAAAAAGTTATAGACAATAGCTTTACCTTTCATCCCTCGACTCTTCGCCATTTTGCATAATTTTTTTTAACAATAATAGGTTTAAAAAGTTTCTCTATTCTAACAAGAAAAGGACATAATGCTACTACTTTTTCTTTACCAATCTCACCTATTGAGCCTTCCATTATTCTCTTAAACCAATTTTTGCAGTACTAAGAGTACTAAGATATTGCCTAACCTAAAACAAATGTCACATTACAAATTTATTCTGGTTTACTCATTTACCATAGACTCCTACATCCTTAAGTGTGTCATTCTTAACTTACTCAAAAACTTCCAAGCTTGGATTAGTGTTGAAAAAATCAATATTAAGCATCAATCATCTTAATCTCGCTTTAATTCTGCTTGCTCACTTTAACTAAAACACCCGTTAATGCACATTGTTCATGTCAATCAACAGATGTCTATCTGTCGTACCTTGTCTTGGCCATGCTATAAAAATGACATAATGAGTTTATAAAATAACAAAATAAATAAATAAATAAGCACCTCATTATAATCTAACACTTTCTAATTAACATAATAACTATTTATAAAATTTAGAGCATTTGCTTTGATACCAAATATGTTGCGTTATGTTGGGTTCTGTCAATACTCCTAAATTTAACATGTATTTTGATTGGTAGAATATTTTCAAAAATTAAAACTTATAAATAAAATTTTAAATAAAATATCCTCAAAAGAGTTTATTGTCCATATAGTAACTTAAAATTATGTACATATTTTTTTTTTTTCATATTTATAAAGATACAAAATTTGACAAAATATTCCAATTAGAAAATGTCTAATATTTTGTTCTTTACCTTACTTATAACCTAAAAATTAAGTGTGAGTTAATACTTAGTAGATATTTATATGTAATAAAAAATTTTTAAAATCAAAGATAAACAATAAATAATTTTTAAATTTTCAATAATATCGCAATAAATAATATTCAAAAGATTTCAAAATAAAATTTTATATAAGATATCATAATATCAAAATATATTTTATTTAATTACTTTTATGCGTATTTTAGGGATACTATTTCTAATTACTAATATATTTTAAAAGTACTATTCTTAAGGACTGCTGCCCTAACTAGTTTCTTATTTGTAGACTTTTTTTATGAGACAAAATTACACTTATATCACTTAATTTTTTATTTGTAAACTTTCATAACAAGACAAACTTATGTCCATATCAAACTATTCACAACCATATTTTAAATCCACATTTAATAAATTACTTAATTAATAAAAATAACAATATTAAATTTTTTTTAACAAAATTACATAAATTAATCTTATTGATTTCAAATAAATACTTTAAATAATTTTTGTTGAAATACAACACATGCAATCAAAAGTTTACTACTAAATTTATATGAATGAAACTTTTATGAAAAATATATATAAATTTTATTCAATAAATAATTAAATGGATCAAAATATATACATTTCAAAAATATACGTGCTGGTGTTTAAATTTTGACAAAAACAAACACCTCACCTTTTATTACTTGAAAAAAAAATTACTATGCAATAGTGAAACAAAAAGAATTGAAAATTTGAAAAAATTATTATATAAAAATATTTTCTATTTTTTAATCAAACTTAGAACAATCATATGTATATACAATAGTGATGTGTAAATTAAAGTGATTCTTATTCAATTTTTTTTATTTATTATTCTTTTATGAATTGCTTATATATTTAATTATAGCAGACACGTGATTAATATTTATTTGCACCATATCAATACAAAATTTACTATGAGTTTTATTTCTTTTTTTTTTTTTTATAGTTGTTCTATATTTGCTAAGAGGTATACCAAATATGTCCTATTAAGATTAGGTACAAGTAAAATTATATCTTTATATAGTTAAGAGAAATGATAAAAAAAAAACAAGATCATGTACACTAATTCATGATATACAAATTTTATAATATATTTTGGATACACTACATAGAGTGAGGAGGTAAGTTTCCGTAATACTTTCATAATTTCATTGCAAAAAGTTAAAGACTTTGACTTTAGGGTGTGTTTATCTTTAAGAAAAGAAGGGAGAAAGGAAAAGAAAAAAGAGAGTAATTTGAATTATCTTATTTGTTTTTACAAAAAATGAATAGAAAGAAAAGGAAAGAAAAATTATTTTTTCTCAAGGTGAATGAATATAAATTCTTTCATAACTAGTAAGGAATTTATATTTTAAAAGTAAAAAAAAAAAATATTTTACAGTTTTATCCTTATTAAAATATTAATTTTTTAATTTTACGTTTATATAAATTTAATTATGTGAATATTTATTTTTATTACAAATTTATTTTATTTTAAAAAATTAGAATATTTA
>CP135542.1:1839930-1852229 GCA_032402905.1 Khaya senegalensis | reverse complement strand
TAATTAAATATAAATTTTAATTATTTATTATTTGCACTTTTAAATAATATATAAGTAAATATAAATAATTAAATTAAAAAATTAATGTCCTTAAAAAATTAATATTAATTTTTTAAGTATTATTTTTATTTTAATTATAATTAATTAATAATATAAAAAATTAATAATAAAAAATGCAGAAAGGAAAAATGCCTAGGCGGGTGCGATGCACGCCCCAGGGCACAATCGACCCTAGGTTCACATGAGATGCGTGCATGGTCGTGTCAAAGATGGGGTAGATCTGCCCTAGCATGACGCGCTCAGACGCATGTACTAGAAGCTTGTCGTCTTCTTACATTTTTTCGACTGCATTTTTTTTACCTAAAATAGCCAAAATTATTTTCATTTTCATTTTTTTTAATAATTTATATATCTCATTTATAATATTTATATATTTTAACTATTATTTTTTATAATTATTATATAAAATACAAATATTATTAACTAACTATTTATAAATATTTTTAAATTTATTAATAAAAAAAAAATTAATAATATAAGTAAAATTAATTTTTTTTTATTTTTGTTATTATCAGAATTTATTTGTCAATCCATGTGTATTTATGGAGATAAAGAAAGGTAAAGAGAGGTGAAGAGAGATGAAATATGTGGTTAATTTTAGGGATAAAATTGTTTATATAATTTATTTGTGAGGATAAAATAATTAAAATAAATTATTTTAAAAAATAATTTTTAAAGTTAATTATAAATATAAAAAAAATATTAAAATAGAATTATTTTGACAACTTTCCCTAATCTCTGTCTAACAGTGGCAGAGCATCAATGAAACGCCTAGCGTTGTGTGTAAGTTGTACCAATCATTATCTAATAAATGATAGAGAAAACGAAAAACTTTCCTTGTAGGAATCTATCTGGCTTCCCTTGTTATACAGATAAACTCCACCATAACACTCCATGCACTACACTGCTGATTAATCTCACATTTTCATGTCTTGCTTGAGCCTGAGATTACCAACACCCAAGAAGGCATGGAAGAGCTTCACTTCCAAATTGCAGACCAAACTGCATAATCTCCAAAAGTCAAAAGCAATCAAGAAATCCAAAACCCGGCGGCTTCCTACTACAACTGATGCAAAATCAGCAGTTATTAGCCCATCTCACTTCCTGAGAAAACGTATTCAACGTAAAATATATCTGCTTCAAGCTCCCAAGCCAAACCATGCTCTTCGTTTTCTTTTCCACGGGCGTTACCGTTACCATTTCAGAAAGGAAGCAGCATCTGCACCTGTGAACATCGATAGACCATTCAAAGAGTCTATAGCGGCAGAGCTTGTAGCAAAATATCCACCGATTGCAAAGAATGTGAAGATTCTGGAACAGGAGGAAGCTGGAGCTGGAGGAACAAGCAATAATATTAAGTAAGAAACAGGTTGTGCATCCGTAGCAGCTGGAGATGACATGTGAGAATCGTTGGCATTGGCATCGCCGCAAATGAGTGGAATAGACCAGAGAGCTGAGAACTTCATTCAACGGTTCCGGGCAGCAATGGAACTTCAGGAGATGATGGCCCGTCGTTTGTAACAAAAACCAAATGGTTAGTTGCAATCGTTTTATCTTATCTTCCTTCGGTTTCTTCTTTTTATTTTTATTTTTATTTTTCATTTTATGAAGAATGTAAGGAGGCAGGGAGCAGATTCAATGATGTGCAACAAGAAATTGGGGAAAGCAAAAATTGAACTATATATATGCCACCGACATCAAGTGATCAGTTTAATCAGGGTCAGCTGTGGTTAATGGACCATTAAATTAATCTCTTTGAAAAAAATTGGATTGGATATGCTCTGATTGCGTTGTACTTGTGAGCTCGTGCAACAATTAAAATGCCATCAAATTTAGTTTAAACAATCACGGTGGAGTGTAATATCAACGTTATTTCACATTCAAACGGTAAAAGCAGCAGGCTTTCTGATGCGTCTTCGACTAACCAAGATGGCTACGGTCGGGTTTCGCCGATTCGGTTGTTTGCTTTTACATGCTTTGGATTGTCAAAACATATTGGTGGCGATAGGATATTCACCCCAAACAAAAAAAAAAAAAAGTTGTTCACGTTAACATTCAACTCCGCACTCGTCTTTGTCTTATTAGGGTAGAATTTCCCCTCTAAATTCTAGGTCGCAGGGAAAAATCGTTCAAATATTTACGTGAATCGCTAACTATCATGTCATGTCAGGAATATTACACACACAGACATATACATACACACACACATATATATATATATATATGTCACATACAAATAAGTAAGTCCTGACCAAAGCTTATAAAGCATACATTCATATAAGAAGAAAAAAACATTCACAGCATATATATGTTTCTTTTTTCCTCTCTCTTTAAAGGGCTTATTAATATATTTTCTTAAAAGCATAGAGAAATTGCACTATCAGTAGCAGCTCCAAAGCCACCGTATTTCAACTGCTGTAAACGACAGCCTCGAAGCTCTGCAATTCAGAGATAGGCCCGCCCATCGATAATTTTGTGGCACATTACATTTAAGCTTAGTGCAGGAAATCCCTCATTGGATCATCATGATGTACTTTCTTCATCCTGTATGCCTCCATGTCCTCGGCAGTAACCTGAAATTTATCAACAACATGATAAGAAAACCCGACAACAATTGCAGTCTGATGATATTCCAGCTCGACTACGAGTGAAAATGGCCATACCTCATCATTCCATCTAACATTGTATTTTCGTTTTCTTTCATCTTTCTCTTCTCTCTTCCTTTGATCCTCCTGTCCAATCACCAGAGAGCATTTCAGTAACACTATCAATCACCAATAACAAACATCTGGACACAAAAAAAAACTTTTTGAATATTTCCAAATGCAGAATGGAAAATAAGACTCCTGGCACTTGGCCTAACTGAAGTCAACATTAAGATGGCATCAAGTTGAATTTAAACAAGAACTATCTTGCCTATAAGATCCAGACTTTTATTACTTACTCAACAAAAGAGGATCGCTGCTAAGTCACACTCACTTCTTTTAAAATAGTTCAGTCATGATTTATATATCAAAAGTTGTAACACATAATATTAGCAAGAAAATCGAGAAAACCCTACTCAGCATCACGCAACCAAAAAGAAATAATGATAACAAATAAATTGATAAAGGTTGGAGCCCATATTTACCTTCTTGAGTGCTTCAGTGAGGAGTTTCTCATCCAAAACCAAATTGTCTGGAACATCAGTTCCCCAAGTAGCAAGCCTTTTCTCTTCCATTGGTAAATCAGTCTCTGTTATAGTTCACCAAAGAATTACAAGATCAATATCAAGAAACTAAAATGGCCTGACACGAAAAATAAAAATAATAGATAAATCAAGCACAAAATACAAGTAATTTAATCACACTAACTACTTGAAAATCATTTTGAACATAAGCAAACCAACAAAAAAATTCATTAAGATGAGCTTGTGGCTAGCATTAACCAATTAAGTTACCACCTCCCTCAAAATAAATAAATAAATAATTCACAAGTAAACTAGCATATTAACCTTCAGTGGCCTCTTTACGAGCAATATTAGCTTTCATCAGATCTGTTGCAGCCTCTGCAGCCTCAATTCCAGCAGCACCTGTGCAGTAGCTATTCCTTATCACCTGCTTGCAGCACTTATAACCCCACTGATGATCCTTCCACCATGAACCCCAAACACTAGTGTGATTATTTATATATACATCTTCTTCATACTTGCTCCTAGGAAGCGCCATCTCCTGTGAATTAAATAAGGTGGACTAATTAGATCCCTTGTCAGAAGTGTTCAAGCAAGATAGAAAAGAGCTATTTTGAAGCTCTTTTGTGATGTTTCTAATGGAGCCGTTTAAATTAGCCAAAACACAATTTCAAGACCAATTACAATCCTTCTGAAGAAAATTAGTCATGTCTCTACACAGAAATAGTACAAAGCTTTGTTCAACTACTAACACGAGAGATTAATTTCGTGTGCTTCCAAAAAACCCACTTGCAAATACATAATGCTCAAAACTCGGTTCCAATTCACGGTAACTTCACTAAAAAGAATGAGGAGGACCTGGTTAAAGTGGACAAAAACAAAACTGAATCCTCCCACATATGGGTCATAACAAACTGCCAGTCATATTTTTCTCTTTTTACACATCATCAACTCATGCAGAAAACTTCCTGATGTGCTAGGACCGTGCTTTTTTTGCAGCACCTAAAATTATTAAGGTCCATTCTTTATTGGGTTATTTGTTACCCTGCCCTTCAGTCCAGATACCCAAAAAGCGAAAAGCCTTTCTGCATGGATTTAACCAAAATCAAATACATATACATATATATATATATTTAGGCTCAAAGCTTATAACCCAACCCACTTATCAGGTGCACGTGCTCCAAGTAGTATATCAGTGTGCACATGATTCATGCAAAAAGTACTCTGAATTTACAAAGAACAAGTGAAAGTGAAAATTAAAAGACAAATAGACCAGAAAACAAAATGTCATTATTAGGTTCAACTAAAGACTGTTTACCGTAGCATGTAAATGCAAAAGTTATAAAAATTTTACCTGTCCCTTAATTATCCTGCCAGCACGATCATATTCAACTTCTCTTTCACTTTGTCCCAAAAGAAGCTCTCTTGGAATTTCTTCTTCAGCGGCCGCATTACCATACTTCTCCATAATCACATCCTTTGTTCTGGACTTCAATTTCTCCTTTATAACCTTATAATTTTTATAAAGCAGCTCAGCTTGGGAAGGAGCAGCCTGCATGTGAATATCTTGTCCCTTATCAAATGCTTCCCAAGCATGGATGTTGAGCTCCTTGAACTCTAGAGCTTGACCACTATTTCTATATTGGTTGTCTCCCTGTTGGACAACAAAGTGACGCAATCAATGCACAATATAACTACCAACTGAATTTAACAATTCAATAATTTGAGTCATTCAATAAATTGAATTTTTACAGACACTTACTCCATAGAACTTTTCATTTGGATCTGCATCCGGAAGGGGATCCTCACGCATGGATCGAGTTTTGGGATCATAGTGAGCAGAATTAACATCAAGATTCAGAAGATACTTAGCAGTATCCTCCCGAATACGCAGATTCCTGAGAGAAGGGATAATTTAGTTACTATTATCTCTACTACATTAAAAGTATCTGGGAAATGGTACTAAAGTCATAATATAGAAGTCCATCAAACAGTAGCACAGGAAACCATTTGAGCAAGTATGCATTTCAAAAAGTGCACACGAACTTTTCCACCAATTTTTTCAGAAAACAAAACAAGAACTCATTATCGGAGGACACTCACCTTACAGTCCCTGTGCTCCCACCACCTGTTGTACGCACACGCTTTTCAACTTTTGCAAAATCCATTTGCTTGCTCTCATCAACTTTGGCTTCATCTATTCGTAAATCATCATCTTCATCTTCCCCATCACTGTCCTCACCCTCACCATTATTGTTATTATTCTTCTCCTCTAATTTCTTAAGTTGCTGCTCCTTATTGTATTTCCTCCGAGCTTCATCCCGAGCTTCATATCTCTCAACTATAAGGGCATAGCTTGACGTATCATAACCATTCCATCGGTCTCGCTTTCCATCATAATCAAGCTCAAAGGACTCAATTTTTTCATCAGGTGCAATGTTTTTGTTTGTCCACTTTGCTCCCAATTTCCGAGGTCTTTCCATGCATGACTTTGCATCATGTGTCATGGCTCCACAGCTACAAAAACCATAAAACCACGCATTATAACATAAGTCCTCAAGTAAAGAATGAAAGAAAGAAATGAGAATGTTGGTTTCCATAAATAATACTATAACGATACTCAAACCCTTGAAGGAAAAAAGAACAATTTCTTATATGTTTTCATAGAGTAACCATGAATTAGCGGGGCCAAAACTCAAGATGTTTATGCATTTCAAAACTTAAAATTGATTGACCTAATAACAGGCTCAACCTCCCTTAAATTCCAAGTACATGCATTGAGTGACCAAAGACTATCAGGGCCAAAACACAAGAAAATTTAAGCACCACAAAGCTTACTACTGTTTGAGTTAATATAAGGTTCAGCCTCCCTTAAATCCTAAGAACGAATAATCTTATTCAGTTATAAAGAACGAGTTTTGGCCTTCAAGATAAGCAATGATTAGGATTTTTCATTTATCACAATTGGATAGATGCAGGAAGTTAAACATTCTTGAATTGACAAATAGCTCAGTTTTAATTTCTTCCAGAAAATATTTCTGCCTTCTAGGAAGCTAAATGAATGAACGGAGTGAGTGAGAAAGATTTTATTACTTACTTCACACATGCACCCTTGCGATATTTATCAGCATGGAATACTTTTGCACCTCTGTCATACCATGATTTAGTGTAGTTTGGATCCGACTTCCACTTCCTTTGATGTTTTAAACTCTAATAAGCCAGAAAAGAACTGATTAAGTACATATCGTTCTCATTACATAACACGAGGGTCTAAACTATGCAAAAGGCAGTACGTAACTTACAGGTTTTTCAGAATTGAGATACCATGGTGCAGATGACATATATTGTGGAATATGAGGATTGATTTCTTTCCCATCCTCATCAACCTCAGCTGGCGCAAGACCAGCTTTACGTGCTTCTTCTAATTCAATCTGCTTCCTATGATCCTCCCTTGATTTGAAAGCCACTGCAACCCAACGCCATACGTTAGATTATCCGATAAGTGTGTTAAGAAAGCAAGAAATTGAAAACAACGCGTATATTTCCTTAGAACACTATGACTGTAAAACAATAAAAAAAAAACAATCATAAAATGTTCTCGGAGGTGGACACACACGTTCTTGAAATCAAACAAACTATTTTTGTTTCTTATGCATTTATCCGACATATCATATAAATCGAAAGGCAAATTGATGAAAATTATAATTTGTTTGAAAAAACAGAAACACAAGTTCAATAACCAAATGGTAAGTTTCATCTCCGACACCAACAAAAAACCAAAATTTGACCAATACTTTTTTAAAAGAAATAAAAAGCTAAAGCAAAAATTAAACCAAAGAAAGAAATAGATGGCGAAGAACTCTTACCTGATGCTGTTGCCATGTTTGACCCGAGTTGATGCTAAACAAGAGCTCTACGATTCCAAGATTTAACCGCTTCTGCGATGAAGAATTCCAAATCGAAGCAAAGGAACCCTAAAAATTTGCCAAAGAGGAAGAAAAGGACGGGGATGGATAATTAACAGGTGTACCTTCGAGTCGGTTTAGTTGTATAAGTTTCCCTCGTTATCCCTCGTCAGGCGGTCAAGTGCCTTTGGTCCCTTTTTTTTTTTTTCAATTGAAAGACAAATATCTGTTCCCATGACAGCCAATCGACCGCGTTCTGATTCTTGTCCGGGGTGAGGTATTAAATGGGCCAGCCGGAATTAAAGTAGCCCGTTTAAGTAAGGCCTACTTCAACTCACGTGACAGGCTGGGCCCGGAAACACGGGCCCACACGGCCTATTACATGTACGATAATGGGTGTACGTGCAGCAATTTGTTGGGCCTCATAGATTGGGTTCAACGGGTCTGCTGGGTCAATATCAAATTGGGCCTTCCTTCAAAGATAAGTTACAAAGTTTTCCTTCGCCCCACGAGTGTAAGTATTTTGTGGATGAGTGTGGGCTTTCTTATTCAGAGAGGACTTTTGTATCGTCAATATTATATATATATATATATATATATATATTTGGATCAAGGTTGAATATACACAAAACAAAAATTGACTTGTGAGATTGCAAAGTAGTTTTTATGACATGGTACACATTAGTCAATTTTAGTTTATATAGAATTATTTTAAAAAAAAAAATAAAAATTTGTGACAATTAACCAGTTTAATTTGATAGAAAATAATATAATGAGTAATTTTTTGTGACACTTATTTATTTAAATTTATAATTTTGAACAATAGACCAATTTATGGCATATAAATTAATTATTAGAGTTATTATATCATACTTGATTTGTTTATAATTTTATAATTTTATATTATGTTATATTTTTTATTTTTTTAAAAAAAGAAAGATATATGTATTTTTTTATTTAAAAAATAAATTATGTTTAAATTAAAATTAACTCAAATGTGATCAGATAGTACAACAAATACTTTTTAAAATATCACCATACATACATACATACACATACGTACATATATATATTAAATAGATGATATAATTATTGACTAATTTAATTTATTTAATATGTATTGAAAATATTTTAATTTTAAATTTATTTTATTAATTAAATAAGTCGTATTTGTGTCAATGTAAAATATTATTGTATTTTTATTTGACGTGATTGATGAAATATTATTATATTTTTATATCCCTAGTTTATAATAAATTCACGTTTTCGTTACTTGCAAGCTTCATTTTCGTGAAAAGGGGTTTAAAGCATGTATACACTGTATTCGTCAAAAGATTTCAAAATGCTTCTCTATTTGCGAGACAATATTGAGGGGACAACCATGAATATAGATATCATTAGGCATAGGAATTGTAAGCATATATATATATATATATATGTATTTATTTAGACATGCAGATTTAATTTAAAACGTGCATAACTTTTTTTGCAAACCTGTTTCGTTTCGTTTCGTTTCGTTTCGTTTCTTTTCTTTTCTTTTCTTTTTGGACCACCGAATGCATGACCCACGTGAAACTTTAATCGTTTGTACCATTGAATACACAGACAAGCTGTATCTATCCCAACCATTTTTAATTTTCTTTCCAGGCTTGACATTTCCTGCAGGATCACAATCAATATTTTCTTTCTTTTAATATTCTGAAATGATGGCTATGAATCCCTTGAGATGAAATGAAATCCATGCTTATCAAATTTGCCCCTATTCATCGAAAGTGGAGTAGGGCAGGGGCAACCATTAAAATAAAGTAAGCGAGTTTATCATACTATTATTTCATATGTGTGTATGTGTGTGTACGTGCGTCTATATAAAATATTTCCCAGCTGCTCTCTCCATGGCATTGATTTCCCTAATTTAAATGGGATTTATGCATATTTTTTATTATTCAATCAGATCATTATCAAAATCCAAAGTTGATCATAATGTTTGTATTGTTTATATGAAATCAAATTTTTATGGTCAAAGATTTTACCCATGACACAGTATTGCAGGAAACTGAGCAAATAATTGATTTCCATTTCCCCAAAAAAAGAAAAATTACAACTCAAATCTCTGGTAATTCTGTGGATTCCCCACCAGCTCTGGTGAATAGATTATACCAAAAGTCCATGCTTTCATACAAATTAGAACTAAAAGCATCGACTGAGGTTGAAGAACGCTCCATTTTAGCTAGTGGGTCGGCGCCGACTGCTGAGAAATCATTCTCAATGCATGAGTTATCGGCCGACAATACTTCTGACCAAAAGTGATCATCAATTTCGGCCAAGTTTTCTGATGATGTCTCCATTTTCATGCACGTGTTAGCAGTGTTAATATTGCTGCTGTTGTTATCAGCCGATGAGGTGATGGAGGCGGACGACATGTCGCTCGAAGACTCTTGTGGTTGTGGGGAGAGTACTGGCCTGTATAATTGATCTGTGCTGCCTGACGATCTCATCGTCGGTACATGATTCACGGGCGTGATCTCTTCTAGTTCTTGTTCTTGTTTTTGTTTTATGGAGTGATGATGACAATGACTTTGTTTGATCAGTCGCTTTTTCAAGTGGGTGTGCCAAACATTTTTTATTTCATTGTCTGTCCGTCCCGGTAATCTTGCTGCGATTGCTGACCATCTGATCCAAAAACAAATCATAAGAGTTACTTTAGGGTTTGCATTAGATTACATATGATATATTATCTCTCTTTTTTATTTTTAAGTGACTGAAAAAGCTTGCTGTTTACTGTCAGATATGAAAGATTTTATGCACCATTTAGAGTGCTAATCTTGTCTATATGCAGCTATGAAAAACGAGATTTATTTTATTAGTGTAATATGAACATCGCAGGTTGCTTCAAGGAATCTTCTCAGTTCTTCAATTTTGTAACCCTAGAGACCAAACTACCCAGAGGAAACTTAATTAACATGCAGATTTTTGTGGTGTTTCAATCCTTTTTTCTTTTTCCTTTTTCTTTTTTTTTTTTTTTCCGTGGATTTCAACTACAGATTCTGGAGAAATTTTGAAGCTATAGCTGATTAATTTGTGTTATCTTGTACATAACGTAGATACTGAAAATCAATATCTGTGAGAAAATTACATACCTATTTCCGAGCATTTCATGTAATTTGATGATGGTGTCTTCTTCTTCTGTGGTAAAATTTCCCCGTTTAATATCTGGCCTCAAGTAATTTGTCCACCGGAGTCTGCAACTCTTTCCACACCTTAATAAACCTGATCAGAATTGAGATCAAGCAAATTATTAAAACCCAACACCCAAATGTGTATCGTCTCTTCCTCACACTCACAATATTAAACTACGACATCATCCCCGTGAAGTTCTGAAACAAAATTGAATACCAAAACAACAGAGTAACCTCTTTGAGGAATATATATTTCCCAGGAAAGAGAAATCACAAAAGTCAGAGAAATTGTTGAAAACAGAAGAACATCTCATCTCGTGATCAGATTAAATGTGTGTGTGTGTGTGTGTGTGTGTGTGTGTGTGTGTATACCTGCTTGTTTAGGAAGAGCACGCCAGTTTCCATGTCCGTAAAGCTTAATGTAATTGATGAGTATCTGATCTTCTTCAGGAGTCCATGGACCTTTCTTCAACCCCATCTTCTCACAGCAAGGAGCTCTCACCATTTTCGATTGTGTCTAGATCTTGAGAGAGAGGAACAAAAACTTTTGTTATATATATATATATATTTCTCTCCGTAATGAAAATCGCAATTCATATACAATAAAATGTAAGCAAGAAAGCAAACTAGGCTATCAAGGTTTATATAAACGAAGACAAGCCACCATTGGCCTAAGGGTGCAAGGGGCACTCAAAGTCCAAAGCATTGAAATTGTGATTAATTAAATTGTTTAATTAATTTTTGAACTTTGATTTTCAAAAAGGCATAAACATAATCAATCAACCCCACCCCCAAACGAATACAATTAATTAATTTCAAGAAAGAGAAAAGTAGTTGCAAGTTGTCCTTCCCACTCTCTTGTGGGGTGCAGCAGCGAAGTGATGTGTAAATAGTTTGTCTGTATATGGTCAATCAACACGTGGGGATATGCTTAAAATATTGTGTTTAATGTGTGTTAAAAGTACAAGGGCATGAATATTTCATTTTAAGCGATTTGGATTGAATTGTGAAATCAAAATTATGCACAAAAATATATTTAGTTGGTCAAAAAATGACCACTATATACTAATTCCTTAATCACCATCATGATTAGTAATTATTCTACAAAATGTTTTGCTTTCTGTTTTTCACTTCTTTTCTTCCCTCCAACGAAAATGAAGGCATAGCTAGTTAAGATGAGTCAAATTGTCACCCAATGGCATAGCATTGGCAAAATAATTCAATAGAAATTTGTCTCCATGTCACTTTGCCATGCGCATGAAGTGGTCAAGCTTTATAAATAAAAATGATTGAATTTAATTTTTTTAACAACAATATCAGTAAGTGTTAAAAGTTCTTGATGCCAAATTTAAAAGATCAAAGAAAGTTCATAATAAAAATATTCATTTAATTTCTGAATTTATTAAATATTTACCTATCAATTAGAGCATTTTCTAGTTTAAAAAAGAAAATTATTGAAAAAGGACTAGAAGGTGAATAAAACTCCATTTAATTAATTTCTCATATAAAGAAATTGATAATTATAAATTAAAAAAATATTTAAAAAACTATTAATATTTTTCTAATGATTTATAGAGAAAATCACAATAGATATTTAGTTTTGATAAAAAATATATATATATATATATAAATAAATATATTTGATAGTATGTATGAAATAGTTTAATTAATAAATTTTTAAGGGAGTGTAAAAAAAAATTTGAGATTCAAATATTTTTAAGATAAAGCAATTTAATTTGTCTTTGTGTACTATTTCAGAGTAAAACAAAAAAATGAAAGTTTTTTAATAAAATGAGATTAGACTAGTGAGTTACAACATTTATAACATTGGTGTGTAGACTTAATAAAACTAAATTTTAATAAAATATATATATATATATATATTAATCAAATTAGATTCCCATAATGACAGGATCATGGATTATTAAATATTTTGAAGGTTTAATTTGAAGTTAAATAAGAGTATTTGCAATGATATTTTAATTTTTT
>CP135542.1:1829373-1839615 GCA_032402905.1 Khaya senegalensis | reverse complement strand
TTTTTTTATTATATTAATTAAAAATATAATTTATTTTTAATTTTTTATTTATTATTAATAAATAAATTTTTTATTAATTAAATAATTTTATTATATTATTTATATTAATGTAATAAAATTATTTTATATAAAAAAATTTTTACTGTAAAAATGAGTTAGGGTAATGTTATTGTTCAAACTTGTAACGTCACGAATTAGGTAAAAAGTCGCAAGAAAATGGTCAATTAGATGGAAAAGGGGGAAGTTAGTCGGATTTCCAATTTCCAAAGTAAAATTTATAATTCCAGTTTTGACTGAATTCATTCTTCGAATACCAATTTGATATTTAATTTTTGGTATTAGTAGTGATCGTAGTAAAAGGCTTTTTTACTTGGTACCCATTTTTGTTATCAATTTAGCTTTAGTTAAATTAATAGATCTCGTTAAATGAACTGAGACAGACAGACAGACTGACCGAGGCCTACTTGTTCTGATTCAATTGACCAGCTTCCAGCCATCGTATCCAAACTATTGACTCTTTATATTAATAAATTAATTAAATGGGATTTGAGTCTGCTTTACTTTTTCATTTTTCTGCTTTTCCCAAAAGTGCTTTTAGCCCGACGACTCTTTCTCTATTTACATCAACATCAAAAACTATATATATATATATATATATTATATAATTTCGTACATTATAATTTAGAGTTCTGTTTTAATTAGTATATGACACTTGTATTATTATTGTTATATTGGTTTTATTGTCTAAACTAATTTTATGATGGATTAATTTAAAATTCAATAGGCTTGTATTATTATTATTATATAACACATTTGTAACGCTGTATTTAAAACTTT
Organism: Khaya senegalensis; assembly: GCA_032402905.1. NCBI lineage: Eukaryota > Viridiplantae > Streptophyta > Magnoliopsida > Sapindales > Meliaceae > Khaya > Khaya senegalensis. Next base: position 1,838,778 of record CP135542.1, on the reverse strand, counting down.
CTTCAATTTCAAATATGTGGATCAATCTAAAACCTTTTTGCTTACCGACACTACAAGTAGGGTGTGGCTTCCTCCCAAGAGAGATGTGGATGTTTCTTGTTTAGACGTTGTTGTTGTTGTTGTTGTTGTATAAAGGGTACTTTTGCTTTACACACGTTTCTCTTTCTCTCGTGTGATACGATTGGATTTGACGTTGAATTTGTAGTACTTTGTATTTGTCATTGAAAGTACAATGTATGTGGCTGCCATACTCACTCTCGTACAATTCATGGCGACAACCCACTTTTTGCGCATGGTTTCCATGGATTATTTCGCAATATGAAATGTTTGGAGGATGCTTTGCGCATGCATGTGGCTAATCTTTCAAAACCCATTACTTAGGACACCAAAATTTCAAGGGTGTAAAGTGCCAACTAAGAAGAAGAAAAGAGAAAAGTGCTACGCATCTTAAATTTGTATTTTAAAATTTTATTATAAATAATGTAATATTAAACAATCAGATAGTGAGATGGCACTGTAAATTGCTTTAAAAATTACAAAAATATATTGCATAATTGATGAATACCATATCATTTGGTATAAAAAATTTGAGATGGGTAATTCACTAAAAATTTTTTTTATATACCATATTTTTAGTCTTAATAATATGACAATGTTATAGTGAGAGGTGAACCAGCGATATAAACAATTTTTAAAAATTTTGAATATATATATATATATATATATTTGAGATATAAATTTAATATTTTTAATTTTACTCACTATATATTAATCGACAAGTAAAATTATGTATTTATCAAAATAAAAATAAAATTATTTTTAAATATATCATAAATTATATTTTATAAACTTGAAATTTGTGGTTATTTTTTGTTTTTTTATCATTTTATAAATAAATTTGATTAATACAAATTGTTCCTATTTTTAAAACCCACTAGCCTAATCTGGAGAGCATGGATTACAAAGCACAAGATCTAACTTATATTCACCAAATCTTATTTGAAAATATAAAATTAAGATAATATTAAATCTCAAAATCAAATAGGTAACAGAATAAATTTTAAATTAATAATTGATTATTAAAAATAATAAAACATCGAATACATGCTTAATCAGTCATTTGCAGTTGAATTCATCGCTTGACTTCCAAGTGATATCCCATTGATAGATGTATAATTAAGCTTCAAAATTAAGTTAAAGAAAAGACAAATTGGTGATAGCATGCCTTATGTCACTTTTTATTAAAATAAAATTAATAATATTTTGACAAGCATTATTCAATTCCTGCTTGCAAACAAAATATTAGGTTGGCAGACTTTATGCAGCAAGCTTTTTAATAAGACAAATTACTCTTCATTATCACAATTACTCAATAAATTTTTCAAATGTCAATGTAATTGAAGGTAATAATATATTACAACTACCACGCCTAGTTGATATAAAACTAACAGTAAAGTTTCTTAAATATTTCGTGTATATTTTAAAGATTTTATAATAATTTTTAACTCGTATATTAATAAGAGTAACGTCGGCATTTATCTACTTTAAGATACTAAATGGTTAAATTTCTATGTTGGAGTCAAAATTTTAGGTTAGAACAATGCATAAATGGGTCAAAGTTAATGTATAAAACGGTAGAGTCAATGGGTGTGTGTGGTGACGTTAAGTGATTGTTACAAGCACTTGAAAACTAAGTAGACAATTGAAGAAAGAGAAGTGCTTTTGAAGGGTACAAATACAATTGGGAATTGGGTTAGGCAAAGCCATGTATGAACCCAGTCTCTGTCTTTGAATATCAATCCAACTTGGTTTTGCCATAAAATTTTGAAAAGCGATGCCAAGGTCAAGCAGCTGCAGCTGAGCTGCCATTTTATTCAAAGATAACCAGATTCTTTTTTCTGGTCTGACAATTAAAGAGACAAACTCTCATGGTTTCGTGCCTGTATTTTCTTTCTTTGGTTTGCGTAATTTGTACCATTCCAATCACAATCATCAATATGTTGAATGGAAATTTTGCCATGTCCAGTCCTGCCCGTGACGTTGCATGTACTAAACGCGCATGGATGAAAGACAAATGTAATGATCAATAGTTGTTGAAATGGCAAAGATTTAAGACTAATTAGTTGATATTTCATTAAAATAATGAGAGGCCATGCTTTACTAAGGTGAGGATTCATGCACTAAGGTTTGTTACTACTACTTTATACCGGCTGCCAAGTTAACCCCATTTTGGTATTAGAATCATTTTAATCGGGTATTGGAAATACAGGCAGTCAAAAGAGGGGCCAATTAGATATAAATTATATAGCAAGTGCCATTCCCAAGAGCAGACTCATCTTTCCTTCTCAATCTCTTCCTGCCCAGACAGGGTGGGTTTGAATTAATCAACCATTCATATGATCTCCTCATTAATTATAAAAATTATTTAACTCCTATTTTGTTCGTTACAGATCCAACAACAACACTGATTGAGGCAAGCAATTCTGAATTTGGTTGCAGCAGGAAATCACTTTCTTTGCTTTGCTTTCCTCCCCACTTGCTCCAGTTTATAATTCTTTTATGCAGTTTTTCTGCTTTGGGGAACTGACTGATGGGATCAAATCAAAGCAAATCTTACCTTGTTAAATAATATGCAAAAGCATTCTCAAGTAATTTTATGCTTGGTTTTGAGATAGAGGTACTACTGGTTGTCAAGTATTACAAGTAGATCATGAATATTAATTGTTAAACAGGAGTTTTTACCACACGATTTGACCGTGCTTCCGAAGGTAAGTAGAAGCAAGACAATTACAAACATAACCACCCTAAATCAATCAATTGGAGAACTAATCAATTTGATTAAGGTAGTAAACTCTTGTTGGTTCCAACTTCCAGGGCTTTCACATGAATAAATAGTAAATATGGCACGTTCCTTCATATTTGTAAAGAGTCAAGTAACGCTAACGAAGAAAAATTACATAACTCACTGTTCATTACAAATTAAAGAAAAAAATAAAAAACTCAACTAAAAAGTCCACGTTCCGAAGAAATGCAAAGAAAGCAATCATAACAAATACATAATAAACAAATCTTCTACACCTCACTGTTCATTGCCTACCTATTCCAAGTAAATTCTGAGTGGATTTGAAATAGTAAATAACACTTACTCCTATCAACAGCTAAAAATTTCATATCTTCAGTCAGAGTCTTTTATCAAATGATAGATTTTTCGCATATAAACAATTTCAGTGAGGTTATTCTCCTATAAGCACCAACTTCATGCTCTTAAGAATATTCATTCGAGATTACACTTGAATAGCCAACAGAAGGCTCACTAAGGCTCATTAGTGCGGTCTAGATGGTGTTAGTCTCAAACAGCAAATAAACCAACCAGGTGCAAAAAATGTCTGAATGGTAAAACCACTTTAACCTTTTTTTCTACTTCTGCTTAAGCACAGAATCTTTGTAACTTCAAGAAGAAATGTATCCTCTGAAATTACAAATACTACCATGCAATATGGCTTCCTGTTCCGTCAACAAAATGATCAGCATGCCACCCATTGGCCTGCAGTTCAGACAGAAATGGAGCAAACACACTGTACATCTTCTCATAGGCATTCTGCAAGACAGTGAGACTAGGATCGCGGAGAGACTTCTCCATGCTTGCTGCATAAGCTGCCACTAGCCAACCCCTCAATGCATCTTTACCCGAAGCATTCTGCTCAACACCATGTCAGTCCATTTGTTTCCACAACCCAAAATAAAATTTTCCTCTGCAAATAATTGTTTCAATTCCTGAAGATTGGAGGGTTTGTGCAAAGCACTCCCCATCTTTACACTGCCAGCATCTTCTATAAGTTGCCAAGGAAAAAGGAGATCTTGATATCTTAGATCAACAGGACATGATATTTTTCCTGTCAGAGTTAGATCCCAATAGAGGATTTAGAAAGATGAAAAACTAAGCACCAATGAACACATGGAGTTGGAAATAGAAAACAAACCTTTAAAAAATCAGCCACATTCATTGCAGTTCTTCATGAATTCAATGATTTGACAGGAACTTAAATCAAACATCAGAACCTGCACTCTTGAAATAGGACAAAACTTTGATGACTTTAGTTACATTTTGACAATGAGACTGATACAAGATTTTATTTAACTTAAACAAATTATACGACACAGTCATAGATGACAACTTTTCATTATTTGTTCAATTGTCCTCTAGACGTTGTGAATTTCAATTTTCACATCTGATTAAATACAATAATAAATAAACCTTGTACATGAACAATATATAGGTTGGCAAATCATTGATAACGTTTGAAACGACAAGCCTTATCCTTGTAAGAATGTGAATACCTTTCCTTGCATAGACGAATAAATTGTCGGTGCCAACTGAATCCGAGCTCTTATGCCAAAGACATTAAAAAGAGTTGAGATGGCCTCCCGGTTTGCATATAGGTCACCAAGATTCCCTTTGGCAAAGGAGGAATATATGGGTAATCTAGTTGCTCTTGCACCAACCACCGCCATTCCCTATCAAATCCAAAATGTAAAAGTAAAAGTTCAGCATAGAGGTACCATGACAAATAAATAAATCTGGAGGATAAGAATAAATACAGTTGCCAGGAACTTAAAAATGAGAAAAGAAGCAGACAGAAAGATAACAAGCTGCCCAGAAAGTACCCTTCTCAATTTCATTCTGATTTGATGGTGCTAACCACAAATATCATCATATCAATCACAAAGAATAAAGCTTCTTTGAGGAGAAATAAAGATGCAGGTCCTGAAAAGGCCAAATTAATGAGGTAAGTCAGTATACCTTGGTGAAATTGCCAAGGCCTGCCATTTCGAGAAAAAGATTTGGACATAAAGGACAAAGAACTTCCAAGCCAGTGCCAAAGTCATAGAGGGCATCAGCTGCAAGTTGGAAGGCTTTTATTGTTAGACATCTTACAGAAGTCATAGATAACACCAAGCCAACTACAGGCACATTAAGCATACAAACCAAAAATCCTCCAACGTTTTGGCTCCGAACCCATTCTTGCTCCCAGATTACTGCATATAAGCTTTCCTACATGCTGCATGCCTTCCTTCAATATCTGCTCATCAACAACATGAACAAAACTTCTTCAGAAAAAATGCAATTCCGACTGGACATCTTCAGTAATCCAAGAAGTGACAACTTACCCAGCTCACAACAGTTGCCTGTGCAAGAGTAGATCGCAAGCCTGCATCAAATAGCAATGACTGCAAAAGAGTAAGAATACTAAGAAACGACCAGCCATATCACAATTAGCACAAGCGTATAGATCATAATTAAAATGCACATAAAATTACACCACATTTGGGCAAATGTAAAAGATTTTCATCGCCAAAATGAAGTCCTAAGATGGGAAAAAAAAAAAAAGAAAGAAGAAGAAACCTATCTCTGAGAACTAGCTATGGTAATGGTATTAAATAAGTAATAGAGTACTGAAGTGGGTATCAGACAGACCTGAGTAGACAACATAGACAATGCTGCACTTGTAAAGTGACGCAGCGCCCGAAATTGCGTGTATCTAAGATATCCCTCGTTCACACAGCACAATCACAACACACAAATTAGCCACAACACACAAACTAGATCTGAGGGGAAGAATTTATTGACGAAGGATTCAACTCCCCTATGGTACACAGGTCTTGAGTCATGAACCACCTTCACCTACAAACAAAGAAATGAAAAAAAAAAAAAAAAAAAGGTTAAGAGAAAGTTGTAAATACCGAAGAGAAAAACTAATGAAAACTGGGAAGAGAAACTTACGGGGAGGTAGCGTCGGGTTGAAACTGGTAGTGGCGCGAGACTGAATTGGAGGTTTCAAACCAGCAGACCGGGACTTCTTGTACTGCGTTGCTGCCTTTATCTGGCTCCTTCTTCTTCCGCATCTTAATTTTTTTCTTGAGCCAAAAAAAAACAGAGAGCAACAAATTTAAATGAAATTAAATTAGTTTCTAGTTTTAAACTAAGGAATTTTGGAGTGTGAAGTTTACGATCATGGGGAGCGGGAGAGAAATCGACGGTAACTCTCAGGCGGAATTCGGGGCATCCAGAGGCAGATCATCAATTAATCGAAACGACAGAGTCTTTGCGGTTTATGGGTCGGGTTGTAGCCCATTGGGCATTGAGTTTAAGTCTTTAACATTTTAATAATAATTACAGAGAGACAAAAATAAAAATAAAAAAAATAAAAAAAAGAGAGTTGATTTTTGGACCCTTGTCATGCCCAAGGGATCGCGAAAACAAAGACACTGAGATTCCATTTATGTAACATAGAGTAATTCTGAATAATTAATAATAAATCTCCGGGCAAGAAAGCTTCCAGCGAGAACGGCCAAAATACAAAATGTTCATATAACTTCCCTTAGAATATATTTGAATAATTGAATGTACTGTGATTACAGTATACATCTGTTTATAAAAAGACCCTTTTCCTTCTCAATACATTAAAAATCTCACACTTTAAGCATAGACGTACGATGAACATGTTATCTCCCAAAAGACCAACCTTTCAAAAAGGTCAGTCAATTCAAGCTTCCTAACTCGCATCAGAGGAAACAGGTTTTGCTTGCTAGCTAGAAAAGTCTTTAACTTCTGGCATTGGCATGATTTAGAAACACCAAAATATCTGTCTGTCTTAGGCTACACATCCTTTTAAGCTCTCGTGAAAAGGATAACCAGCAATGTTAATTTCATAATGTCACATCAGGATCATCATCATAATCAAAATCTTCACCAGAATATCTAAATCTTTTTGAATCTCTTGAAGCTCCTCTTCCCTTCTTTGGTTTTCCTCTAAAAACAATTCAAATACACATGCATGTTCATCATTGCATCAAAAATCTTCATCACTGTTCCCATTCAATTTGAGTTGGGGTAGCAGCATCATAATAATTTTTTAAGGACAACATAAAGAAGTACTTACTGCCCATTCCCATAGACACCTCCACCCTTAGGCCGTCCTGGACCAAAGTCTGATCTTCCGTCTACAATAGATGGAAAGGAGAACAAACAGTAGGAAAACTAGGCAAAAAATATCTAAAACACTGCCGTAAGGGCTCACCTTCTTGTCCAACCGCTTGCTCTTCAGCCTGAACCCCACCACCCCAAAAAACAAATGGAAAAGTTTAGTTTATGGATGCAGCTTGAAGCAACAATCAATGAAATTGAGTTAAGATCTCATAATTTTATGAAATTATCTTCTTCCTCTCCAACTAAGTCAGTGCCAATATTTCTTTTATCAACAGAGGCCCAATTACACCTACTTTACTGATTCAGTGAGCTCCCAAAAGGTTTTCCCAAAGATACTAATATTTTAACATCCTTTTCTTTTTCATTTGGAAATGGAGAAGGTGAAGCAAATGGATCAGACAGTTCATGGTATTCAGCATGGACAAAATACTGATCATTAGTGTTAGAGAGAAACAAAAGCAGAACAAGAAGGAAGGAGAGCATGGAAAGTTGCATCTCATTGGAATTTAAAGTTCAGGATGCATACTGCCGGTGAGGTAACTGAAGACAATGAGAAGAGCCGATCTTCAGGCTGGAACTTCCTTGGCCGCTTCGAGCTAATCATAAAGTTTGAAAGTTAATGCACAAATAAGTTTAAAATGGATCAACAATCCACCTACTCCATTTCAATGTATATCTGCAATCAGTGAATCAAAATCTGTGCCCTGATACGAAGTTATTTTAAGATCTCCCAGTCTCATATGATTTGTGAGTGGAACTTTTGAATTTAAACATGAACCAAATTTGCAATGTCTCAGATAACAGCGGTATGAAACATCCTTAATTCACAGGATCTGACAAAACCTTTCTATCTCCAAAGACAATGGATTATAACTCAATTTTCAATAAAAATATTCCATACATTAGTTATCTTTTGTTTGGTATATGAGAATGTAAAATTTTGAAAATTCTAATATCAAAACAATAAATTTAAAAAAAAAAAAATCATCAAAATATAAGAGACTTTACATGAAATTAACCAGAATCACATTTTCACATCTAGACACTAATGTAGGGGAGTGATGCTGGTATCATGTAAAGCAAAATGAAAAGAAAAATATAATTGCTACTCCATACAGTGCAGTGTTCTTGGATGAAGATAAGAACCCTTCAAAACCTTTCAACACATTGCCGCATTGGCTTGGATCCTGTAAATAACTTGTCTCCATATCATAGATCTGCATTTGAAGAAAACTCATTAGGCTCTAACAAAAAATAAAAATAAAAATAAAAATCAATTGCATAACAAAAAATCTAAGACAAAAATAGAAACCCTTCAAAAGATGTGTTAATGTCCACACATCGCACCTGGAGCTCTAAGTTTGAGCCATTGCTGATACATTAAAAATTTGCACCACATTGCTAATGAACTGTTCATAAATTTTACACAGAGCCATTGGCTGGTATAAGAATAGAAGTCTAAGACAGATGAGTGCAAGTTAAGACTTAACGGAGATAACTTCTTGAAGAAGATTTAACAATATAACCATTATTGAAAATTCCCTCTCAGCACCTGCTCCAGTGAGACTAGCCCTGAATAACGACTTTGGTTAATAGAACCACATTCGAGTGAACAGTCAGTTCAAAACCACCATTGGTGAACTAGAAACGAGAAACTTTAGACGTAAAATTTGAACTTTCTTGATAAAGATAATACTAACAACTCGAGACTGTGTAAGACAAACAAGAAAAAAAACAAAAAGGAAATCACCTGTTTTTCAATATTACGAAGCTCTTCGGGAAGCTTGGCTCTCTTGCTTAAAAGTGAAGCCATTACTGCAGATGCGCTCGTTGAGCCTCGTTGCCCTGCAATTAACCCAAAATTTTTGAATCACGGCATGAACACATCAACATGTTTTCCCCTTTCTTTATACTGCATTGAAATCAGAAAGTGGTTATTCAACAACTACCTACGGGATCCATTTTTCGTTGGAAAATTTAATGATTAACGATCAAATTTTAGAATCCTAAACCCTAATTAAGGACACGATCCTTTACTTTTGAAGAAAACCTACTTTTTTTTGGTACGGAATGAGAATATTGGGTTTTGACACTGCTGCGGCGGTTTTAAGCAGGGTGACTTATTTTAACCGGCGAGCCTAACTCATACGAATTTATGAATTTAAATAAATAAAAAATAATATAATTATTAAATAAATAAATATAATATGATATAATTAATAATTATATTAAATTTAAAATTTTTAATATATAAATTTATTTAAATAATTAAATATTAATTTATTTTTAATTTAATAATTTAATTTTATATTTTATAAAAAAATTAATTAAATTTATTATGATTTAAAAATAGTTAATTATATTTAAAATAAAATTAATTAATATTGTGTATATAATATTATAAATATTATAAAAAA
>CP135542.1:1816432-1826557 GCA_032402905.1 Khaya senegalensis | reverse complement strand
TTTATACAGTTTTATAAGGACTTGAATATCTTAATATTTTACATATTTATTTTGAACTGCTATTATTATAATAATAAATTGTGTAACATAAGGTATTTATTATTCTAAAGTAGTATGTTATTATTTTTTAATATTAAATTTATTACAAATTTTTGGTATGTTGAAAAATTATATATATATATATATTTCATATAACATCAATTACAACAAAATTCACATTAATATGAATTTTTTTGTTATTTGTATACAAGAGAAAATTAATGTAACAGTTATTTATTTAATTTTTTTAAAAAGATATTTGTTATTTCAAGATATAGTTCAATTTTAATTATTTAATTGTTTTAGAAAAATTATTTTTTATAATTTAACACTATTCACTCTATTTTATTATATATACTCGGGCGAGCAACAGCCCACATACATCGACAGAGAGAGAGAAAAAGAGAGCGCAGGATCGCTGGGAATGCGCTTTGTCCTCTCTACCAAGTATTTCTGCTAATAAAACTCAGTAATTACATTCAAGGTTTATTTAATTATAATTTGTTTAGTCATATAAAATAATCTATATGCAAATTTACTAAACATCCTAATTATAAATATATTTGAAATTATTAATTTATAAATATTGCAAGTACGTGATTCAAATGAGTAATTCTACTACCTATATAAATTCTTACATAAACTTTATATAAATTAATTGATGTAATAATTTATATATTTTATTTTTATAAAAATAAATAAAAATATAGGAAATTTTTTTTTAAAAAAAAAGAAGTTATTATATAAAACATAATAATAATATAATTTTACATAAAAATTTATGTTCTTAATATTATAATAAAATTAAGCGAATCTCACAGAAGCAACTATAGTAGGATATGAATTAATCCGGTGATCGTAAGCATGATACTTGATTAGTGTGCAGAAGCACTAGGAAAAAGGTGATTTCTTAGGGGGTGGTTTCTCGAAAGTGCTTCTCTTAAAAGATATTGCTTCCGTCAAAAATGGAGAGAAATAGTTAAAAGTTGTTATTCTGAATTTGATCGTAGACGTCCGGTCGACGACGCCTAAATTGATTATTAATCTTCCCACTAAAACCAGAAAGAAGTGGGGTTTCACTACTATTCATTGAAGAGTGTCAAAGAAGCAGTCATGGCTGCCCACGATCGCTTAAACATTTTTCCAAGCCACAAGAAAAGAAAAAAATCAACAACATGTTTTCACAGTAGGACTGGTGATACTGAAGAAATGAATGATGCAGAAAGCTCTAAGAAACTCTGCTTTAAACCATGACCTTTGATAATGGACTTCTCATGATCAATACTCCAATAGTGATTTAGAAGAAAAAAAAAAAGAGCACTTTTGGCTGCAGCAGATATCATGGTGGGGGGGTGGAGGGAAAAGTGATTTTTAGAATATTTATTAGGCCACCTTCGTAGCACTTTCAATAAGTTCTTCTCTTTTTTCTTTTTTTTCTTTTTTACTGTAATAAAGACGATATGTGGGTAATGGGATTAGTAATTATGGTTAGCAAAGTAATTATAAGTAATACAGATTTAAAAATAAGAATGAGGTGTATGCCCACTGCACCTGAGAATATAACAATTGGATCGTTGGTTTTTAATTAATTAATTAATTAAAAATATATTTGAACTTTGAATGATAGCATAGTACTTGAGTGTGAGCTGAAAACCATGGAAAGTGCTTTCTGGCAACAATTGTATTTTTTTTTTTTAAACATTAATAAAAGCAGCAATCATGTTCTCTAAAGAACATTAGTTTAGACACAGATTCACTTTGTAGGGATTATTATATGAGAATGGAAATCACAACTCCGTTGCAATTTTCATATCCCTAGTGCGTGTGCGTGTGTGTCTAAGCCGACAATTTGGAAAAGGCAACAACTAGAATATGCATACATTAGTTGTTCCTCTAATTGTCTTTAGAGAATAATTATAATTAACAGAAAAAAGAAAATGAATATGTACAAATTAACATGTCTCATCACTGACACATATTCGATTCTTCAAATATTTAATTTTTTTGTAGAGTAATAAGATTAAATATGGTTAATTATCATATTCAAAATCAACACAAATAATTGAGGCCACAAAAACGTTTGAAATGCAAGTGTGGTTTGAACAAAGACTGTTAATTTGTGCCAACAACGCGGATAATTTAATTTGTATGATAGGGGGGTTGTATTTAAAAATTTAAGTTTGATGTCTAAGGTGTCCTCTACTGTAATTTCATATATTTATATTGTGGTTAACGTGGAGTTGACTTGATCACCTAATAAAATACATTATCAACCTCCTCTATTATTGATCTCTACTCTTGTCTACTCTTGTCTACTCTTGCTTTTAAAGTATATATAGATATAAACCATATGATTAACTGTAATTTTCTTATGTTAATGATAGCTAGGTAGGTATATTTTGAAATCGAGGAATAAGCTTTAAAAATAAATAAATAAATAAATAATTTCTTTCTAAAAGAAATTAAACTTCCTATTTTAATTTAACATAATTACTCACACCCTTAAACTACGTTCACATGCAACCCAACAATTATATCATATCATAGCCACTTTAACGTCATCCAATATTCATATTAAATAATAATAATTTATTTATTTATTTATTTTACATTGAATTGAAATTTATCTCACGGGTAGGTTTTTATGTATTGGAATGGAATCTAACATTTATATGTGGATTGATTTTGGCACGGCGTTATTTGTTTTATTAGTTTACTACAACACCATTTACTGACTCGTGAATGTCCCAACCCACCTTTGACCTTTTCAACACAAGTTTTGGATGTGAACAAAGTTAGATTCTTCTTACCCTCAATTCATATTTTTTAAAATATTAGTATACGAAATTAAATATTAAAAACTCATTTAAAATGAAATAATTTCCAAGATTCACAATAGATGTGCGTTGATTTATTTCCATCTCTCTCTCTCTCTCTCTCTCTCTCTCTCTCTATATATATATATATATTAAAAACATGACAAATAAAGGAAAAATCATTCAACTTATCATAATACACACACACACACGCTCACACTGCGTAATCCCTATGACACCGAAGAAATTAGCACAAATAAATAGGCATTAATGGCAAAGTTGATTAAATATGAACGCGTATGACTGTATACTTTGACTTGATGGCGGAAACGACGTGACCAAATTTGACAACTACTGCTTCCTGTATGCAACCGAGTTGTTTCCATCCAAAGACTAACTAATTATCTTATATCATTAATCAATTAATAATCATATCAATACTTGATTAATTAGAAAATTCAAAAAAAAAAAAAAAGGACCAACTAAAAACTATCAATTCACATCTAAAAAAATTCTTTAGGTAAAATAATTTTTTTATATTAATATTATTAATATAATAATTTTATTATATTAACTTTGTCCGATAAAATCGGTCTATCTCAAAACTTTATCCCGCGTCCAATCATAGGAAATGCTCTGTCAAGTGTGAAAAGGCAACGGAGAGGTTGTGATAGTTGGCGCGCAAAGGCAGGGGAATATACCGGTTGAATATTAATTTGGCTCGGCCTTTGTTCGTTGCGTATAAATACTTCGCATAACTCCAACAAGTGTTTTCACGAACAAACCCAATTCTTCTTTTCTCTTCTCTTCTCTCTGGTAACTCGCTCTTTTCAATTTCTTTCTTACTTTTTCTCGGGAAAAGAAAAGGACAGAAAGAACAGGTCAGTTTTTTTTTAACAATTTTCTCGTTTTGTCTTGTTCTCATTCATTCATTCATTCATGCATACAAAATTGCATAAAAGTTTTGCACGTTTGTTTGCCTTTTTATTTTTCCTTTTATGATTCTGACTGTTTCTGGTGTTGATCCCATTCTGTTCATTTCTCTTCTTATTTTAAAGCTTTAATTTTTAACAGAAGCTGAAAGTTTTCAATTAAAAAAAAAAAAACGAAATTTAGAAATTATGCATCTGTTTCCAGAGTTATCGCCGTGATTAACGTCGAATTTTGATTCTGCGAGTGATTGTGATATATAATGAAGAGAAATAATTAAATTTTGGCCTTGAAAATTGGATCTTGCATAGAATGCTGTTTTCAATTTTACGCTTCAAGATTATTTTAACCCGTTCCTGTTCAGCAGACTGTTATTATTTTTTATACGATTGGTTTATTAATTGCTAGAGCCGGGTTAGACGACGACAGGGCATTTCTCGCCTGGGTTTCTGGTGTGCAAAGTCCTATCTGGAAAATTAATTGTAAATCTGCGTATGCTCAATTTCTATGAACCTTCAGTTTGATAAATATCTATGTTGTTAATTTTCGTACGTGAGGTTGTGCTTGTTTGGTCATTATTTATTCACATAATTAAGAAAGCGAAGATCGAGATTTTTCAAACCCATTTTTTGTCTTTTTCCTATAATTTTCCCTCAGTTTTGGCTTTTTCCATGACTAATAAAACTTTAAGTTTATAATCAAGTTGGTTGTGCTCGTGTCATCAAGTGTCTGGTCTGTTTTTTCTTCTCTTCCATTCAAATAACTTGCTTCTTTGATAATAGCCCTCAAAATGTCGAAAGAGGGTAGGAAAAAGTTGAGGAGTTCTACCAACCAATTTCTTTAAGCTGGCCAAAGCGTCTTTTGCTGAAAAAAGATTTTGTTTTGGCATACAAGACTAAGCCCTTTCGTAATATAAGTCAATATTCCTTATCTACTTAATTTGATTGTCCATCGTCTTCGTTCGTTGTTCTTGGTTTATGAAAACATCCCTTATGTTCGTGCACTGGTAAAGGATGAATTCTGCTCTTTTTTATTTATTTGATATTTTATTTTAGTTTTTAAGTAATGGGATGATCGTGTAGTATGGCCAAACACTAAGCAACAGTCTGTCCCTTGCCAATAATATAGAATTTTCAAACTTGATTGAGACAACACAACCAAGAGAACACATTTGGGATTATAATAGTCTTATCTCAATGTCTTGTTCTAATGATTTTGTAGTTGTACATGTTCTCATTGTTATTCTGTTTTTGCAGTTAAAGAGAGAGTAGAGAAAGGAAAGTTTTCGGTACGGTAGCAAGTCATGGCCAACGGACAATTACAGGTGCTTAATGCACTTGATGTAGCAAAAACACAATGGTATCATTTTACTGCCATTGTCATTGCTGGAATGGGCTTCTTCACTGATGCATATGATTTGTTTTGCATATCCCTTGTGACCAAATTGCTTGGCCGCATATACTACCATGTTGATGGCGCCGAGAAACCTGGAACATTGCCTCCTAATGTATCAGCTGCTGTCAATGGTGTAGCTTTTTGTGGAACACTAGCAGGACAACTTTTCTTTGGTTGGCTTGGTGATAAAATGGGCAGAAAGAAAGTCTATGGTATGACTCTTATGCTCATGGTCATAAGCTCAGTTGCCTCAGGTCTGTCCTTTGGCCATAGTGCCAAAGGTGTGATGGCAACTCTTTGCTTCTTCCGTTTCTGGCTTGGGTTTGGCATTGGTGGTGACTACCCACTTTCAGCAACAATCATGTCCGAATATTCTAACAAGAAGACTCGCGGCGCCTTCATTGCTGCTGTGTTTGCAATGCAGGGCTTCGGAATTTTAGCTGGTGGTATATTTGCAATTATTATTTCTGTAGCATTCAATGCTAGGTATGGTGCTCCATCTTACGAGACCAATGCAATTGGTTCAACTGTCCCGGAAGCCGACTATGTTTGGCGTATTATTCTGATGGTCGGAGCACTTCCAGCTGCACTTACCTACTACTGGAGGATGAAGATGCCAGAGACTGCCCGTTACACTGCCCTTGTTGCCAAGAATGCAAAGCAGGCTGCGTCAGACATGTCAAAGGTCTTGCAGGTGGACCTTGAGGCAGAGGAGCAGAAGATTCAGCAACTGAATCAGGATAAAGCCAATTCATTTGGTTTGTTCTCTAAGCAGTTTCTCCATCGCCACGGACTGCACTTGCTCGGAAC
This sequence comes from Khaya senegalensis, assembly GCA_032402905.1. Taxonomy (NCBI): domain Eukaryota; kingdom Viridiplantae; phylum Streptophyta; class Magnoliopsida; order Sapindales; family Meliaceae; genus Khaya; species Khaya senegalensis. Next base: position 1,820,567 of record CP135542.1, on the reverse strand, counting down.
AGCAACCACTTGGTTCTTACTTGACATTGCTTTTTACAGTCAAAATTTGTTCCAAAAGGACATCTTCAGCGCAATTGGATGGATTCCTGCTGCAAAGACCATGAATGCCATTGACGAAGTGTTCAGAATTGCTAGGGCTCAAACGCTTATTGCTCTTTTCAGTACTGTTCCAGGCTACTGGTTCACAGTGTTTTTCATCGATAGGATCGGAAGATTTGCTATTCAATTGATGGGTTTCTTCTTCATGACAGTCTTTATGTTTGCACTGGCCATTCCTTATGACCATTGGACTCACAAGGACAACAGAATTGGATTTGTGGTCATGTACTCATTAACCTTCTTCTTTGCAAATTTTGGACCTAATGCTACAACATTTGTTGTGCCAGCTGAGATTTTCCCTGCTAGGTTGAGGTCTACTTGTCATGGTATATCAGCGGCATCTGGAAAGCTTGGTGCTATAGTTGGTGCATTTGGATTCTTATATTTGGCTCAGAGTCAGGACAAGACCAAGACAGATGCAGGGTATCCTACTGGTATTGGGGTGAAGAATTCGCTCATTGTGTTGGGTGTAGTTAACTTCTTGGGCCTGTTGTTCACTTTCTTGGTACCAGAGGCGAAAGGAAAATCCTTGGAGGAGATGTCAGGTGAACAGGATGAGGGGGCACAAGAGATGGAACCGTCTTCATCTCATGACAATAGGACAGTTCCAGTTTAGAGCCGGCAACCTACCAGTTTAGCATGATGTTGTAGAATGGTTTCTGAATATGATGTTCTGTTTTCCTTTTCTCTTTCTTCTAGTTTTGTTTTCTTTTTTTTTTTTTTCCTTAAACCTGTAGTAATGAAGTTGCTGAAAGTATAATGAAGTTAGTGTGGGTGTTTCTTATTATTCGCTGGTCTGATGATTTATGGCTTTTGAATAGGTTTCAGTACTGAGTTTTCTTCCTATTTGGAAAAAATTTCAAGTCAAGAAGTATTTGGTATTGAAAATATGCATGAAACTTGTTAACAAATCAAAAATTCAGGGTCCACCTGTTGAATCTTATAGCGGCATCAAGAGTCAGCACACATTTTAAATAAATCGCACGTTCAATGAGGCCAAAGAAAATTTGTCCACTTCAACGCTAGTTTCTAAGATTTCTGCAGTTTGACAGGAATTCTTTGTTAGTTTTTGTTCTGTGCTTCATTTCTGTTCAACCACATTTGGTGCCTTTGGTTGATAATAAGTATTGTATTTTAGGCACCAAAATTTTTTTTATTTTTTAATTTTTAATTTTTAATAAAATGTTGGCATATAATTTAAGTAATAATAAATAATTTAAATTAAATTTTAAATATTTATTATTAATTACATCACATAAAACATTTATTTAAATTAAAAGTAATAAAAAATTAAAAGATAATGTCAATTCTTTACTTTAATATGGCACCTTTACTTTAATATGGCGGACTATATTTGACTTCCTCTTAGAATACAACGATTGCACAATATTGCGTCCCGTGGCAAATTTAGCGTGAGCTTCCGTGATATTAACGCTGATTTCTCAGCCTTTATCCGGGCTTAATGGAGTTTTCGTTGGACAAAGCTCTTGAACATGTGGCAGACGTACCATGATTTTTTTAGAGATTTACGGATACTTAAAACAGAAATTTCTCAATGGCCACTGTGTTTAGTGCATTTGATGTACCAAAAACACAATGGTATTAATTCACTGCTATCATTGTTGTATGATTCTTTTGCATACACCTAGGTCTTGTCACTAAATTGCTTGGCTGCATTTATGCTGCCACATTGATGGTGTTGCCGACCAAAGTTTCAGGCCAGCTCTTCTTTGGCTAGCTTGGTGACATGATAGTCTGAATTTAAAAGCTGAGTGGCGTCACACTTTGCTATAGGTCTATCTAATTGGGAAGGACCCAAAAGCTGTCCCAGAAGCAGGATATGTTTGTAGGATTGTTTTATTGGCTTCCAGATTCCAGCTGCATTAACGTACTGCTGAAGGATGAAAGCACAAGAGACTAGGGAGCCAAGAAAGCAAAGCAGACAGCAGTTTTTACAGGCCCAAGGTTTTGCAGGTTGATAGAAACTCGAAGAGTTGAGCGGTTTAACTGAGGAACTACCCAATGCGTTTGTTTGTTGGCCACCATGGGCTTTGCTTGCAGGACCGTCCTTCAGTACTGTTTACAATGCTTTCTCTACAAGGTGGGATGATTCGTAATCCATTTGATAGGCTCTTTCTTGGTGACAGTGTTCAAGTTTGTTCTGGCAATCCCTTACCACAGCCAAACTAATAATAGCGATCTGACTAATGGGTTTGTGGGGACATAGACATTTTGAGAAATTTTGGACCTAATGCCATCACATTGGTTGTGCCAGCCAAGATTGTACCAGGTAGGTCGTCGTTTAATTTGCTTGACATGGCATATACTGCAGCATGTGGGAAGTTCTGGTCAAGAGTGGATGATCACTCTCTTGTTGCCTGAATCAAAGGGGATTGGAGGAGATGTGTCAAGAAAGAACAATGATGAAAATGGAGTTCAGGTCACACCGCAGAAGAGAAGCCATCACATAACAAGAATTGTTCAAGCAATACTTTTATTTTTGGTTACAGATCAGTTTAGCATCGAACACTTGTTTTTACCTACTGACTGTCAAAGACAATTACAAAAAGCAGGGGCCGGGTGCGTAGTATCAACGCTCGCTTCTTTTTATCGATGGCTGACGTTGACTTGAAATACTTTGTTCGTTAAGTGAGATCACATAGAATCTAGCTAACTTTATCACCGGCTGAGAGATTATCTCCTTGTTTGGTTTGACACAGAAACCTAATGCTCGTTGATCTCCGAAAGAATTCTCGGCCGTCCACCTTCCATTGGACCCACCAAAGTGCGTCAGTGCGTGCGTGCTTGGTGGGCATCTGTTCAGTGAGTTCGTATGTGCGGATACCTGGGTCCCGTGTGACATGTGTATGGGAACGAAACGTTCTCCACTATTGCCAAGGCTACTTGCCCTACAAGCGTCGGGATATGTCCCGGAGAGAAATTATGAGGCCACTTCAAATTTCTGCTATTAATTATTTCGCTTTTTGAATTATAATTTAATTATTTCAAATGTAAGAAATCACGATAATTTTAAATTTGTGCTTGTTCGTACCAAATTTTGAACGAACAATTTTTTTATTTGAATTTATGCATAAAATGAGGTATGATTTTACCAAAAAAAAAATTATAAAATTTTAAATAAAAAATTAAAAAAAGTATATCAATTAGTTTGATTTTTTTTTTTTATAAAAAAAACTATTTATTTATAAAAATATTTTAAAATATATATTTTAGATGACAAAATCAATATTAATACACACACATATATTCTAGTGGTGCTTATGCTTATACTTACATATAAACTATTAGTACAATGCTGATTGTAAATATTAGTCTTTAAAAAATATAAAAATATATTATAAATTAATTAAAATGAATATAAGTGCTCATAGTTTATAATTTTTAATTTTCTCACTAGTAATTTATATAAATATTTATAACATACATATCTTAATCTTTTCATAACTCCCCAAAACTTATGACTTATCATCTATGAACTTATTATTATGTTTATTTCATATTATAATTTTATAATTAAAAAAGTAAAACACATCTTTTTGTTTGAACACTTAAAATAAATAATAATAATAATAATAATAATAATAATAATAATATGTTAGTTGTTGTTTACATTTACAATAAAAAAATAAAATTTTGTATTATATATAAAACTTAGAAGTTGTATAAATACGTGATATTTCAAGTTTAATTACGTAGCTAAATACATAAGACTTTCAATATAGTTGTTTATTCTTATCTTATTTCAATACAAAATAATCAACAACCTTTGCTAAAATACTGTTGTTTTCTTTGTTGTCAATTTAGATTTTTTCATATTTATTATTTAATACAAGTTATAGATGATGTGATGTTATATTATAATATGACAAAACTATTATAGTGTGTTTGTTTTTGTTAATTCATGAAAGAAAGTAAAGAAATTCTCAAATGAATAATAATTCTTTTATTTGTTTGGAAGAATAGAGGAGGAAGGAGAATTTTTTAAGAATTTTTATTTTTCTAAATCTCACTCAAT
>CP135542.1:1793607-1813552 GCA_032402905.1 Khaya senegalensis | reverse complement strand
AAAAATCAATTTTTAATACATACAAATACAAATACAAATACAAACACTTATGTTTTGTAAGACCTTCCTAAAATATATATATATATTTTCCACCCCTTAAGTCGAAAATTGTGTTTTGGGACGACCTGAACTTCTCTCTCTGTGGGTAGGGTAGGTTTGCCTCTGCCTAAATCGAATATTCAGATTTCAGAATAGCCAACAAGTATTGACTGAACAAAATCTTGATAAAGTTGCAAAAACTTTTTCATCCAGTGGGAATTTACAAGCTAAGTAAATGTCAAGTTAAAATATACATAATTCAGAATCAGACGGTCATCGTATTGATATTTACCAGGAAAGTGAAAATCATCGTCAGCATTACTTCATCATGCGTTCACCTTTATGATTAAATTTGTCTGACCAAGCTTGGATGAACATATTGAATTGGGATTAAAATAATATGGCATTTGTTTCAACAGTGTTCAGATCATGCTTTAATAATTATGTTCGAATCGAAATTTTGTTTGGCCTCGAAGAAGTTTCCTAGCCAGAATAAATTCTAATCTATCGTCGTCAGATATGACCTATTTATGCCATTTTATTTATTTATTTATTCTTTCAACGCACCTATATATCAATGTCATCCTCTCTTGGTCGCTATGTGCTTTTGGCAACCGAATTTGAAATCAAATTATTAATCGAGTATAAATTGACTGCTGCAATCACCAAAGCAAAGCAAAAACACGACATGGAAGGAAATCAAGGAGGCAATACGACCACGGAGAACAGCGAGAAGGGAAGATATCGGGGGATTCGGCGGAGGCCTTGGGGGAAATTTGCCGCAGAAATACGCGATCCAACAAGGAATGGTGCACGCTTGTGGCTAGGGACTTTTAACACCGCTGAAGAAGCGGCGAGGGCTTATGACAGAGCTGCATTTGCTTTCCGTGGACATTTAGCCATTCTTAATTTTCCAAATGAGTATCAATATCACACTCAAATTGGCAGCAGCAGCACTTTGCCGGCTTTGGCTTCTTCGACTGGTGGCAATAGCTCTGGTGGCAGAGGAGGAAGCTCTTCGAGGGCAAAGGAAGGTGGTGTCATAGAGTTTGAATATTTGGATAATAAGTTGTTGGACGAGCTTCTTGATTCTAGGGATGAAGATTGGCAAGGTAAAAACAACTGATCAAATTGTGGAGGATGTGCGGACATGTAAGTGAAATTATCGGTTTGTTTTTGTTTAATTTACAGGTGTCTGAATATTTTTATTCTTTGCAAATTCCATTCTCTTGGAATCATTGTGATTGAAGTATAACTGAAAGTATCATTACATTGATGGTGATAACTTTTTGGAACTTCGTTCAAAAATGGATTAAGGCCCTGGCTTTATGCATATGTTTTCACTCTTTTAAGTTCAAAATTTGAATTCCACTTGAATTTTCCACTAACCCAGTTAGCCAAAATTGATGTTCAAGTTAGGAAATGTAGAAGCATGACTTGAGAGTTTCTCTTGTATCGAACTTCTGTATATTGAATAAAATGAGTATTACAACGTACTGATTTCTAAACTAGCAAATGAACTATATACTGGTTACACAATGTTTACAAAGACTACCAGTGGAGACAACGATACAAAGAGGATAAAGCATAAAGTGAAAACGAAGCTCTAGCTGGGGGGCTGCATTGCTGTAGGTATCGTCTGCCGGCAAAAACAGTTTATCTTCATCTTCTCAGTTTTCTGGAGTGTAAAGAAACCGTTCTGATGGGGTGGATAAGAGAGTAACTATACTGGGCTCACTGGGCTAAGTTGTCACAGCTTGTGGGCTTCTGCCTTTTGAATCATTTTCAACTGTTCAATCAACAAAAATTTCATTCGCGTTGAATAAAAGAATTTCTTTTCTCTAAAGGTCAAGTACTTAAAGAACAATCCATAAATGAATTATATGGATTATGATGTCTCTGTTTCAACAAGACTGACATCTAATAAGTCTATTCCAACAATGGAAGTCAAACTCATCTTTATATGTACCGATAACACAGCATTTTCCTTTTACAGTTATGTGTCTATTATAATGTATAAAGTACCCCCAGCAGTGTCTATTATAATGTATGAAGTACCACAACAAATTTAATAAAGTAAATAAATATAGAAATCATAATTAACAGAATACAAATTGCTCTAATTTTGGACCGAGCAAGCTTTTCCCTCAACCCACATAACAGAAAAAAAAAAAAAAAATCTCAGCGATATACCACAATCGTACTTGTTGCAAGATGAAGAACCATTTCATTAATTAACTTGTTTTTAAACGTTAAACATTCATACAGATGTAATTTTCATTCATAACATTCATACGGATGTAATTTTCATTCATTCTTATTTTTGTTATCTTCAAAACTAAGAAGATCCTCCAACAACTGGTCATCCAAGTACTCAATTTCAATAACTTCTTTGGAAGCTGCTTCAGTACCACTACTTTCTACATTCTGAAACACAGAGAAAGAAGTAGAAGAAGAAGAAGAAGAAGAAGAAGATAAAAATGAAGAAGAAGAAGATGATGATGATGATGAAACTGAAGAAGAAGCAGAGGAGGAAGAAGAAGAAGAAGAAGATAAAACTGGAGAAGAAGCAGAAGAAGAACGGACCCCGGATGAAATATATTCATCAGGGAAATTAAGAATTGCTAAGGGACCTTTCATTGAAAAGGCAGCTCGATCATAAGCTCGCGCAGCTTCTTCAGCTGTATTGAAAGTTCCTAGCCACAGTCGAGGAGCTCCATGCCTCGTTGAGTCGCGAATTTCTGCTGCAAATTTCCCCCATGGCCGCCTTCTTACTCCTCTATAACGAACGCCTGTTGTTTGTTCCTCTTCTTTGACCTTCCTTCGGTTTTCTTCCATAAGAAGAGTCCGATAAATGCTTGAAACTTAACTCTCAACTGTATTTATACAGGTTAGAAAAATTGTACTTTAATTGTCAAATCTAGAGTTTGACATCAACTGTCCTATTAATTGAATTGGAAAATTTTCAACAAGCTATAGAAAATCCTACATATATTTTTGGGTATTCCTAGTACAAAGGTAATCTTTTAAATATCTTCTTGAATGATGACTTAGCAGGAGACCGGCTTTTGGGTCATTTATGATTGGCGTTTTTGTTGGGCTTTTTCAATTAAGTAAATTATTTGGATGGGTATCCAATATTTTGAAGGCTATGTCATGTGGGTGACGATGGATTTGTTGGCTGCTCATCATCATGTTAACCGGACAGATTCGATGGATTAATATAAAATGGTTAATGATTTGAAAAAAAAAAAAATTCATGTTTTGTCTAGACCCCAGCCTAAATGAGGTTGGTAGTGATGAGATCATGTGACTACGTTTGCAGTTCTTTCATCATGTTAAGTTCTTATCTAATTAAGTATTATTTGTTAATCCAATGGGATCAATGGAATTAAAAATTATGAATCTACGAGAATCAAGGATAGGAAAGGATTATTTATAATTTAGGTCGTATGAGATCTGATGACAAATGGGCAATTTAGATATACTTATTTAGTTCATTGAAGGTATCAAATGAAGACGTTAATGTTATGTTTTGGTGAGGTAATACGGCTTACGTTTATGAATTGAATCACCATAGTTATGTAATCAATTGGTTATGTCAGTCGGTCGATGATGAATTGATAATGACGCTAACGATTCATACAGTCGATGATGAATTGATGATGACGCTAACCATTCATTCTTTGCTAGAAACAGAGATATGGTAGCAATCCCGATTCTTTATTATAAAGTAAAAACAAGTTCATTCAAGCTCCATTTCCCCGCAAAAATTCCAAGACAAAATTGAAAAAGGAACTTAAAAATGAATCAAAAGCATGGTGAACTATTGCAAATACTTGGTGCAAAGAACTGAAAGAATTGTTAATAAATTGCTGCGTGCAATAACGCAAAATATGAGTGGTAGAGCTACAATCAATGTGCAATCCAGTGGGTGCGTTTTGTTAATTTTATGTTGTGTTTTAATAGCCTAAAGAACGCAGGCTTCAATGCGTATGGCAAATCATCTTGATCCTAATCCTATGTCGATTTGGTCGGTCCCATATAGCTTGGCCGGCAACTTTGTATTTCTTTTGGTAAGGGAGAGAAATGGTCAAAATCAAGTTTCTGTATATTTTTTTATTGTGGTCGCAGATCACAATTGTGGTCCTGCCAAGCAAGCTATTAGATTCTAACCATCATGTTTATTTATCTATTTTTATTCAGCGTCTCTCTCTGCGTGGAGCTAATCATGTGATCATAACTTCTAGCACCATTTAGGTCAGCAGCCAATAGAGTCCATTGAGTTTTTTCAAGAACTACAAAAGTTAACCAACTTGCTCTGTTATGTCTATGAAATCAACAAGTCTAATTTCATCTCTAAAAGCATATGCAACGAGAAACACGGAAACCCATCACGATCAAATTAAGCAATATAATGAAACTCTACCTAATAGAGATGGTATAGCATAAATCATGAGTGGAATATTTCGTGCAATGGGCTTGATGGAAGGGAAAAGTGGAGAGAACCAGAGGCAAACTAAACAATGACTAGGAGCTAATTCTAATCTTGTTTATTAGAAATTCCACTGGACATGTTCATCAAACAGGAAACTGAAAGGATTCTTCAACATTAAAGAGGCTGGAATGGTTTAATTCTGCATCCTTCTGGGTTTCTGATACCTCCCCATCAAAAGCCATAAAATAAATTTACATACTGCTGAAGAAAAATCAACTGAAGCAATACATGTGCGTGAAAAGAGTACCACTTTACAAAATTTACAGGTTTCCCCATAAATGCCGTGAGTGTTCTTGGTTTTAATAAAATTATTATATTGGCATTTCGATTGTTGGTGTACTATGGTTCCAAAAACGTATTTTCACTATATTTTTCTCCTAAGATCATTTGATGCAAAATGGCAAAATGGCTTGGCGATTTCAGATGGGACACTATGGTAGATTAATGTCTCACCAAAATGGCAACTAGCTTGTTGTGCAAGATGATTTACCAATGCTGAATTCCTTCTTTGCGTTTACTACATTGAAATTAAAAAAGAATTTCACAGAACAATATCAAGGAAAGCTCCGGGTAATGATATTCTAAGATGAAACAACAAACATGTAATCAGCATGATAGAAGAGACGAGATAATAGTTCCACATATCCTGTGCTTAATTGAAAAATGAAAAAATGAACTATCATTTTGTGAGAAATCTTTCAATTATCTCAAACTCAATACGACTTAAAATTACGAAGCTACAGAAATACGAATATGTCTAAATCATAAAGGATATAACAACTATAAAGGACTTCAAACATTAGTGAGCTAACCTAAAAATGGGTCACATTTGGCTGTTGATTTTGTTTTCATCTTTCAATTGAAACACTTTATAATCTTTTCAACTTTGTCAATACATCTCCAAGAGATAGCAAAGAACCTTTTTTGTCAGTGAAAGAAAGCTGCTACTTTGTATTTTATTCAATGTGTATATTTTATAAAATATGACATATGCGTGTGCGCGCGCATACACACACACACACATATATATATATATATATATAGAGAGAGAGAGAGAGAGAGAGAGAGAGAGAGAGAGAGAGAGAGAGAACTAATAATAGGGGATCAATGAAACCTTAGGATAATATAGGAAAACAATAAAGGCTTATATATCTATAAACTTGCACTATGTACTAAAAGAATGCTGGCATCTTGTGTTACTATTTCACGCTCCTTCATGACAACCATGTTGCATATTATTTTGTCACCTTATGCTCTGTATTTGCACAATCCTCTTATTGCTTTCTACACAAGCCTTTTATTGCTTGGTCTATAATTCTTCAACACACAATGGCTTGCTTGATTTGAAGCATGCTTGATTTTCCCTCTCGAGCTTAACTGTCTTCCAAAACATTAAACTTGCTTTTTAGACCAGTGAACCTTTATGCAATTAATGGTTTTGTGAAGATATCAACTATTTGCTCTTTGTGGGAACATGCTAAATTTCAAACTCTCCATTAGCTACCTTGTTTATGTTTTTTGTTCTAGCATCAAAGATAGGATTAGAGGCCAATACTTCTGCCTCTATATTATCACACCAGATGATTGTTTTGCCATTCAATTTAATTATCAACTTATCAAACAATGACCTAATCCAAATAATTTTAGTACTTGTATGAGCAATGGCTTTATATTTTACCTTAGTGCTAGATCTTGCGATTACCCTCTATTTCTTTGAACACTGACATTAAATCACTATACATGTAGACTACATATTTAGTAATTGATTTCTTATCATCTACTTCACCTGCCCAACTTGCATTCGAAAAGGCAACTATTTCCATTTTTTCACCTTTTGCAAAATACAACCCATGTTTAGTGTACCTTGTAGATATCTCAAGATTCCTTTACAAGTTGACCAATGAGATTGCTGAGGATTTTCTAGATATTAATCAAGCTTGTTTACAATGAAAGATATTTAAGGTCTTGTACTAATTGCATGTTGAAGTGTTCTAATGATGCTCTTAAATAAGGTCTTATCCAAAAAATCATTTCCATATTCCTTTGATAGCTTTTAATTTGTATTCATAGGAGCTAAACTTGAATTGCATTTAGTCATTTGGGTGTTGTCAAATAAATCCTTTACATATTTTGTTTGACTTAAATGAATCCCTTTCTGATATCTCCTCACTTCAACGCTAAGTAAGTAAGTCAAGGAGCCAAGAATCTTCAACGACAAGGATTTGTTCAACACATCTATGGTTTCCTTAACCAAGTCTTCTTTATCAGTTCTTATCAAAATGTTGTCCATATATACTAGCAAAATAAACACACTACTTACTCACCTTAACATGAATAATGATATGTTAGATTTTAGGTTGGTGAATCCACAACTAGTTAAAGTCATTCTAAGCTTTTCATACTAGACTTTTGAAACTTATCTTAGACCATAAAATGCCTTTTTTTAGCTTGCATACCTAATTTGGCATTGATTTATCTTTAAACCCCTCTGGTTGAGACATATACACTTCTTATTCCAACTCTCTATTTAGAAAAGTATTGTACACTCAACTACCTTATGTTGTACCCTAAGTTCACAGCTAAGCTTATAATTAATCTTATGGTTGAAGATTTTACCATGGGACTAAAGGTTTGAACTTTTTTTTTTTCAATTTTTATTTAAAAAAGCTAACTTAGTGGTTTATGGTAATGGTGCTGTGTTTGGGCTTTGTTTTGTTAATAAGTAGAGTTCAAACTTGTAAATTCTACTTTTAGACATAGTTATCATAGGGTGAACATTACTTAATTATTGATGTGGTTCAATTTAAGTGTTTGAAGGAAATGTTTCTAATTCTATGATGTTTTCAATTAAAGAAGTTGATAAAACTTGATCTAACAATATGTTACAGCTATCATGATACTCAATTTTTTGTCTTATAGAGGTATATGAATTTGAAAATAGATGTATGTTACCTATTGAACTGTGATAAGCTTTTGTTTGGTTTGATGTGGTTAAAGTGTAAACTTCTTCTCCTTTGAAGTGAGTGTTGTAGTATAAATGAACCATAAGAAACTGAAGGCATAAGTTATAAACATTATCCACAATAGTTTTTTTATTGAAGCTAAAAAATGGATCACTTATTGTAGAAAATTTTTTTCATCAAATTTTACATGCTTAGACAAATAAATCTTACGTGAATTATGCAAACATTTATACCCTTTGTGATATTTACTATAACCAAGAAAAATACATTTAGACGTATGAAATTAAAGTTTGTTTCTGTTGTAAGATCTTAAGTAAAAGTAATTAGCACATCTAAAGACTTTGAGAAAAGAATAATCAAGTATTTTTTTCAAAAGGTTTCTAATAAAGTAACATCTTATCAGTTATAGAAAAGGGTATTATATTTATAAAATATACAACAGTGTCAAAGGTATACTATCATAGACTTATAGGTAAATTAGCTTGTGCAAGTAGTATAAGTCTTGCTTCAACTAAGCGTCTAACTTTTTTTTTAATTTTTTTAATTTTGATGTGACGTATAGAAACAAAAAATGTCTAAATATTATACCCTTTTATTTTAAATATTTATCAAGAGGTTTAAATTCACCTCTCCAATCGGTTTGAATGATGCATGCCTTGTAGTCAATTAGTCTTTTAATCTTTTTTATGTGTTGGATGAATGAATCTTTGGTTTTAAATTTTTGTTGTAGGGGTAGTATTCAAGTGAACTTTGAAAAATCATCTACAATGATTTTAAAGCTTAATTTGTGATTTTTCCCTAACTAACATTCTGTGCAAAATGAGGAATGTTGAGTTTTATTAATTTGTAGAGGATTGATACAAGATGACATGATTTCTTTTACAATTTGATCATTAGGGTGTTCTACTCTTCCATACAAAAAATCAATGATATTTTAATCTCTTCTTTTTACTTTTGATTATAATTTTAAATTAACTCTAGATACAATACTACAATAAACAAACAGAGACTATAATGATTTAAAACTAAGGTTCTTTTGGACAGTTACAGACCTCCTAATCTTCTTTTAACACCTAAGTTTATATAAATCACTTTTAGCCACTCACACTAGTAGGAGTCTCTTGTTTTTGTCCTTCATATAACACACAATTGCCACAAAACTCAATCATTAAATCATTATAAGAGGTTAATTTGGATATACTCACAAGATTTTTTGTGATTTTGGGTACACGTAAAATATCTTTCAGAATAATATGTTTTTTGTTGTTAACAGCACATGAAATTAAGCAATGACCAATATGAGAAATGTTTAAATTTTCACCATTACCTATTGTGAGCTTTTCTTTACCTTTGTATTCTGATTTTGCTATGAAGTTGTTTAGTTCGTTTGATTGATTGGTGGCACCATTATATAGGTATCGTCTTCTTTTATTTTATAGTTTTTGAGTTGTAACAAAGGCATATGATTAGCTTGAGTTATTTGAATCTTTGGGCTCAAAATCTTCATCAAATCGATGCCAACATACCATTACAGTATGTCTATTCTTGATGTAGATATGACAAGTCAATTTTAACTAGTTTATTCTTGTAGGTGCAGCTCTCTTTCTTCCTTTTCTTTTTTAACTTTTCTAGAGCCTGATGCATTGAAACTTTTTTCTTTTGTATTTCTTTGTTGATTCCAGTTTCTAAGGGTGTTGAAGGTAATATTTGCTTTAATATTCTATTTTGCTTTCAAAGATAAACAGCTATGTATATGCATTATGTAGTGTCATTGTTTCTATTTTGAGGTTATGTTGACTACAACAACATCATATTCTTAAGCCAACCCTCCAAGTATGTACTCAATGAGTTCTTCATCTAAGATGGGTTTTCTTGCAATGGTTAATGCATAGGCTAAGCTTTTCATTTTTACATAATAATCATTGATCAACATTTCACCCTTTTTTGTTGATTAAAGTTAGTTCTTAAGCTGAAGGATTATTGTATAAGACTAAGAGCAATACATTCTTTCCACTGAGTCCTAAAATACTTTAGATGTTACACAGTTTGTTTGGATTGTTAGAATTATCTTTAATATTGTTAAAAGAAGCTAAATAAAGAGTAGTTGATCTTGCTTTCTCCGTTACTGTTAGGCTTGACTTTCAACATGACTAATAGCTTGTGTTTCTTCATCAACGATGGGGTTGAATCTTTCAGAAGGACTTTTGATGCCATATATGTAGCCTTCAAGTCTATTGCCTCTGATTGTTGGTAGCACTTGTGCTTTCTAAATGAGAAAGTTTTGCTTGTTAAGTTTTACTGGCATTGAAAAGGAATTGTTGATTTGGCTTGATGAAGCATTGGATATAATGTCAGCAACGCTTATTTCAGATCTTAATATGGTAACAGTGTTAGCCTTTGAAAACAAGTTGCTTTTATACCAAGATAGCAAAAAGCATTTTTTAGCAATTGAAGAAAGCTATTGCTTTGTATTTCATTCAATGTATATATTTTAAGAGAATATAACATAGAAAAAAAAATAATTATAAAGGATCAATGAAACCTTAGGATAATATAGGAGAATTAGTAAATGTCTATACAACTATAAACTTGCATTATGTACTAGAAAAATACTGTCATTTTGTGTTACTATTTTAAGCTCATTCATAACAACTATGTTGCATATTGTTTCGTCACCTTATGCTTTGTATTTGCAGGATCTTCTTATTACTTTTTATAACTAATTCACCATGCATTATAAACTCATCCTATTATGTTTTAATCTCATTAAAACATATTTATGCACTTAAATAATATCACCAAGAGTTCATAACATCATGATAATGTATTTAAACATATAAGAATTGCATGAAAAATAATTTTCCATACAAATTTTCCATATGGTTGAATACCCCTTCTTTGCATTCCTTTTGATTTTTCAACAAATAAAAAAAAAAACAAAAACCTCACTTGGGCTTATTTTATCACCATAAAATATCTAAACACAAAAACCAATTGCAAATAATTTCTAGTTAACAAAACCCCTGATGACTGAATGCATTCATGTACACTTATTTTTAAGTTTTCAAACAAATCAACCACATATATCATTTAATCCAAGCTTTGACATCATTTGAATGAATGATTTATAGAACAATATGCATCAAACAATAAACTTAAACCATTTAAGTATTTTGACAAATACATGATGTGCCATAATGACATATATAATATATATACAAAATTTTCACCAAAAGATGAGTTTATTTCATACATAAATACTTGGGTGATGAATAAATACTTTCAATAATATGAAAATTTCACAATTTACACCAACAAAAACAAGAGAGACAGTAGCCAAATATGGGAGAGAAAGTTAGGATTTATAACAATTTTTTCTTATCAAATTTGGTAAAATAAGTTTATATTTATACTCAAATATATTCATACTTTTCTAAAATTGCCTTTAGTTTTTAATAAAGGACAAATATCTAGTATGGACAAAATGGTAGTAATTACCATTTTGTAAATTTTAGTCATTGTACTTAAATGCAAGAAATTCACTTAACTGTTAAGTAAATATAATTAAATATAAATTTAAGGATTTAAGTATAATAATTCAATAATTACACATTTGCATTTAGGTTCTTTCATAATTCATATTATCAATTTGACAATATAATTTATATTATAATGTAAGATTATGAAAATTCTTCAAACACTTTAAAGAATTAAAAATATAATATATATATATTTTTTAGTTTATATATTATCTTAAAGGTATTAGTATTTTATTAATAATATTTTCTTTCCTAACTATCTTTGAATACTTTGGTTATTGGTATGACTATGTCGGCTCATTGTAAAATAGTTGTGAACTTATTTTAAACTTTTCAAATTTTGAACAATTCAAAAGTTCAATGACTATGGTACATTTAATAATGTGTTATAACTCATAAATCAAAATAAAGTAGTATTTCATCAAACCTCATTTGAATTATACATACCGAGTGGATCAAATTTTATTATTATCCAATACTAATTGAGTAAGAGTTCATAGTATGTTAAATTCTTATGCTAATATAAATACGAACTATCGATCAATATACATTAAAATCATTACTATGAACTTCTTTGTGTAATATTTAATTATACTGGCTAGTGATTTACTATTTCAGTCATTTATCAATTTCGTTTAGGAACCTAAATTCGGATTAAATTAGAGAAAATTTCGATTTTATATATTGAGCCAACAGATCTAATTTTGACCATTATTCATTTTCAAATATAAACAACACGTGACCAAATTAATTTTATCATACAAGACATAATTAATTTCGTACTTATCTACTATATGAATAACGTGCATATCTACCAGATTCAAATATATCTTCGATTAAAGGATAATATGCATACTAGTACAATTATATGATAAATCATTGACTACATGTATTACCATATGATTTATTATTATATAGTCATATTGGAAAAATAGTTTTTTAACTATTAATCTATATTAATGTTTTAATAATATGATTTTTACGTTACCCGCACTAATATCATTTCATAATATTTATTGAAGACATTCAATATATCTACTATGTGATATTATTGTCTATTCAATATTACTTCTGTAAGAAACAGTTTTAATAATTTCATTTAACGGTTAAATAAATTATCAGAAAAATTCACAAATATACTTTATTTGTATGCATACTTAAATAAAATAAACATCTTATATTTATGAATAATTTTTTTTTCATTAAAAAAATAAATATATATAAGATAAAATATCTTTAAAGTCAATAATATGAATGATTTATAGGATATATCCTAACATAAAGTATAACTTAGTCTTAGTGATTTTAGAACTTTGTTGGGACTTTTAACTTTTAATCTCGTGCATGGGATGAGTTTAGGAATCTGTTACCTTAGATAAACAATGGACAAGCAAACTTAGTAATATGAAATCTTCAAAAGGATGAATATTTTATTTGAAAAAATTTAAAGAAGAAAAATATGGACAGGATTAGGGAAGGCAATTTGATGGGTTTATACCAATAAAATTCTTATTTTAATTTTTTATATTTAACTTTTAAGAATTTAGTGACACATCAGTATAAAAATAATAAAAAATATATTTTATTTTAACTAATTTTTATTATTTTTTAATAAATAAAAATTAATAAAAAATACAAAAAATTATGGAAGAATCTTAATCCCTAGTGTACCAAGTGTTTACTCTTTTATGGCTAAAATTTTAAAAATCAAGCCCAAAATAGAAAAGACATGAGAAGATAAACCTAAAAGAACAAGTGAAGAAAAGTTAAGAATACCAAACCAAGAAGACTAAAAGGCTTCTCCTCAAAAGCCATAAAGACCAAATTCAAGAAATTTCCATTGGCAAGGGATAGATGGATTTTTTTGGTTCTCACCAATTGAAGACACTTTGTATGGAATAAAACTATTAAACTAGAAAAACTATGGACTTCTTTTGAAAACTTCAAACAACAAAACAATAAGGTAAAGTGTGAAAAAATAATTAAGAGAATGTTTGGGATTTTTAATTCGAATCAATTGTAAGATAAAATTTTTAGATATTAATTATAAGTGGGAGAATGAGTTTTAAAAATTAACTTCTAGTTAAAAATGATATCTTTGTAGTGAAAATTTATACCACTTGCAAAAAATTGAGGATGACAATTGTACCTGCAAATTTATTAATTCACTAGTTCTCGATCTTAATAAGATTGATGTAGTATGAATTTTAGCGAAGTTTTGAAAAAAAAAAATAAAATAAAGTTTCATGATTGGTTTGGTGAAGATTTGAGTGTAAATAAATATCCATGGGTATTCATTATATTTTTTAAATGAGTTTTAGACTTGAAAATTTTGTTATTAATTTATCATGGCCTACTATGTTGTACTTTTGCAATAAATTGATATTATTATGGTTAAATACATATTTATTATTTTATAGAGTTTTAATTTATATTTATAATATTTTATATGTGAATTTGTATAATAGTTATATACTTTTTTTTAATAAAATTATTGTGATTAATTTTATTTTATATTGATAGATTTGATGTATTATGTGAGTGATATATTTATTTGAATTAATGTTAAAAATTTATTTATTTAATTAGATAAGTTATAAGTTTAATTTAATATTTTATAAAAGTATTCTTAATTTCATTTGTTAGTTTTTATGGAATTCCATGGTTAATAACCTGTTTTTTCCATATTTCCATTAGTGTTTCATAAGACAAAGGACAAAAAAATTCTAATATCTAGAATAAAATGGTTTAAGAAATTTCAAAGAAAGAATATGTGAACTTGTAAAAATCCAAACTCTTTGCTAACCTTCAGTACTTGTTAAACTGTGTCTGATTGGTTATGATTGAATGCTCACGTAGATCAATCACTAGAATGGCATTGCTGTTAGGATTAGAGTTATAATTTATATTCTAAAAATATCTATTATAATAATATTTTCTTTTAATAAATTTTATTTACATATACTATTGAGCATTTATATATATATATATATATATATAAGTTTTTATTTATAAAGTATATAATTTATGTATTTGATATGAAATGTTAACATAAAAAGATATAAATTATAAGTTTTTTATAAATAAAATATTATTTACAGTCATTTATGAAATAAGTATTTTATAATATAAGACTGTAACTTTTTTATTTCAAATAAATGATTCATTTTAATCGTTAAAGTGGAGATTTCAAATTAAAAAGTTAGTAAATATTTATTATACATTAAATTAAACTATTGTGAAATTAAATATAATTAAATAAGTGTTATTAATCTTAATTTACATAAGATTAATAAGTTTGATTTATTTTCATTTTGAGCAAGTAATGAACTTATATTTATGGGTTATGTCTTTTAAATTGTCATGAAGTGAAATTTATTATATAGTCAAAATTTTAATAATTTTGAGATAATATTTTATAGATCGTACGAACATATATTTGCAATGTAGAATCTATACAAATAATGCTTACCCAAATTGTTTGCAGCACTTGATTATTCAAATTTATAGTCGTAATTTATTCAATAAAATTATTTGTTAGATAATAATATTTATTTTTAAATATATTTACAAATATAAAAATATTAAGAATAATTATTAGAGTAATTTATTAACTTGGGATGAATGTGTAATTAAATAGGCATTTACAATGAATTTGATTTAATTATGAGCATGAAATAGAGGATAATCAAGTGAATATTATTGGTCTGATCAAACTCAAATTTAATCCAAAAAAGTTTTAAATTAAATGAATTTTATTTATTATATATGATTTTTCTAGTGTGTAACATTAAACTATTATTTGAATAGCTTGGAGTTAATTTGGAAAATTAGTTAATCATGAAATAATTGGTTATGAGTTTTTTATGCTTGAGTTAGGATGTTTATATATTTAAAAATTTTTTGTTAGTTCAAGCTTGAACTCATTACCTAAATTAAGTATGTAACATATATAAGAATATTAAAAGGTGAAAAGTCATAAAAAAATTTTGTGCAGCCAAAAAGTACAACTTTTCTTATGAGAATATTTTGATTCACTTGCTGATTAAGAAAAGTGATTGTATGCCAAAGTGAAAATTGAAAATAATAAAAAAATGTAACTGTATGCAAGAGTAAAAATTGAGAATAATAAAGAAGATATCAATGCTTTTGACGTATTTTTCTAATTTTCTATACATAAAAATAAGAAAATATTTTTCTACTACTTACTGTGTTGAAATAAAAAAATCGTTTTTAAATTTCCCAATTCCAACAGTTGCTCGAAGGAACAATGTATTTTCCAGCTCTTGTTTCTGGGAAAATATGTAATTCTCAGGCATAGATTGATCTTGATACCATATTGAAACGAGCTTTTCCATTTCTGCGATGTGGATGAATTAATCTTCAGAGGAAATTACTGGTTTGATGGTGTGTAGATAGCGTCGACTTCTCCAATTAACAAAAGTCCCCTAAGTGATGCTCAAATTAAAATTGAGTGGAGTTTTGGCATCTGCTTGTAAATTTCCTATCATCTAACCATTAAATTCCAAATTTATTACTTTGTTATTAGCAACTTTGTCAATCATTAATTGCTTGTGTATAATCATAAACAAAACCATGATTATGACGGGTGAACCGCATCTGTACAATGCAATACATAAAAATCCTCTCTTACCCGATTAATCTAACTTAGAACTCTAGAATAAAAACAAAAAATGAAACGTGAGAACGTTGTTGTTTTTATTATTATTATTATTATTATTATTATTATTATTATTATTTTATTTTCTATTGAAAAAATCCAAGGAAAAAAGTTTCTACGTACAGAATTATATGAGCATCTTTATACTAAAAACATTCATGGTATTTAGACGTTGTTTAGAGAAAAACAGAGTGCAAAGTTTCACTCAAATAAAACACTTCCTCAATTCTAACTCTCGTGTAATAAATATTTATTAAGATAGACAATTCAACTCCGAATTCTTTGCATTTTTCTCTTGCAATAATACCATGCATTCTGTTAAGCTTGCCTCTTGTAAAGTTCGAGCACCAATTCCCTGTTGTCATCAATGGATCTGTAATTCATAAAAAATTCTTTATACCGAAAGACTTCGTAGATTGGAGGATTCAATGCATCAGTTAAAGCTTTTGCAGGCTGTACGATACTATCATCGGTACAACTTATGAATAAAGCAGCACTTGTTCTAGCCTCCTTCGAATTCGTCACAGCTCGGTGTTCTGCACTCTTCAGCTTGTCGTTACTGATAATCTGAATTTATATATATGATCCAAAATCCAAAAAATTTTAAAAAAAATGAAAATCAAATGCCTAAAAGCAAAACCTTCATAGTGTACTAAAGTTGCCCATTACTGGATGCAATTACCTGTAACGTATAGCCTATGTTAATCACAAATGCATTGGGAATAGGCTCAACCCCAATCCATTCTCCATCCTTAAAAACCTGAAGTCCACTAACATCCCCTTGAAGTAGAACGGTTATGATGTTAGGGTCACAATGTTTAGGCAGCCCCAGGGTCAAGCTTGGTTCCGGGCACGGCGGGTAGTGACTAACTGATAATGATAAACTTTCGCTTAGTTTATCTCTGAAATAACCAGAGTCAAGTCCCAGTCCTTCAGAAATCAGCTCCAGGATGATTGAACCCACCTTCTTTGCTTCAATTGTATATGCCCCAACAACTTCACTGGTATAATTTTGTAACGAATTAACAATGTCATATCAAATATTGAGATTAATAACGTATGAAATAAATTATATATTACCGGTATCTAGTTGGCTTTCCAGGCCAATATTGAATGCATTCCTGTAAAGGATGACACGGATGTCTCAAGTTGTCGCGCCAAAAGTGAATATCTTCGCAATGATAATTTATACCACTTGTGCAGAGCTTTGCACTTTTACTAGGGTTCTCAGAGTAGAAACTTGCCTTGTCCTCTTCAGGCATCTCAAAGAACTCCTTGAAGACGTTCTTGGTGTCGTTTATTAGCTTTTCTGGAACTCCATGGTTAATAACCTGTTTTCCAGTATTTCCATTAGCATTTTGTAACATAAATGTTAGTTTTCACAGCCTAATGGCACAAAACACCAGCTTGAAATCATCTTTCCTTAAAAAAAAAAAAAAGAAGGTAATTTCAGAGAAAAGTAAATGTGAACCTGGAAAAATCCGAACTCTTTGCTAGCCTCCAATATTTGCCGAATGAGATAAGATCGGTTGTGATCTAATGCTTTACTTAGATCAACCACAGGAACGGTGTTGCAGGAAGGAACATTAATGAATTTTCCAGGTCTTGTTTCTAGTGGGAATATGTAATTCTCAGGCAAAGATCGATCTTTATACCACTTTGAAACGAGCTTTTCCATTTCTGCAAGGTGAATGAGTGAATCTTCTGAGGAAACTACTGGTTTTATGTTGGGAAGATAGTGTGACTTCTTCAATTAACAGAATTGCTTGTAAAATTGAAATTGAGTTAGGCTTTGCAATTGGTTGTAAATATGAACAGTTACAGTCAGCTGGCCACTAAATTCCAAACCATATAATTTGTGTAATATGAAAAAGGTATTGAATATTTCTTTTCAAAGGTCATTTTTTTTTTCCAAATAAGCATCGGCGAATAACCCAACAAGTGGTAATATCAAACAGATTTTACTTTGTTATTAGCAACGTTAGCAATCACTAATTGCTTGAATATAATCGTAAAAAACCCATGATTACGACCGGTGAACGGCATCTGTTTATCCAATTGCTCAAATTGTCAAAACCAATTTGATACTAGTTTTGCAATGTTATTGGCAGTTTGACAATCTCCATGTTCTCTTGTTTTTAATTGTTTATTATTATCTGAATTTCAAATCATTAGAGCACAACTGCACAAGTTTTGCTATGTTTCTGGACAAATCATGTTCAGAAAATGAAGTGAATTTGTTTTCAAGGATAAGAGTCATGCTGATATTCACCAAAACAGATTAAAGTAAATCGTCTAGTACATTACATTGCGTACATACCTTCTCTTACACCATTAATCTATAATTCTAGAGCTTGCAAACTTCTGGACAGCTTCAGCATCAGCAGACTTGGCTAAAAGGTCAACATGAAAGTCTTTGAATTTTAGGGCTCTGTATATTGGAGGATCGCCAGCGTTAACCAGAACTTCTGCAGGCTCTATAAGGCTATCATTTGACGGATATACAAAGAAGGAAATAGTTGTCCTAGCATCACTCGAATTTGTCACCACCCGATGGTCAGCTCCTTTAAGCTTGCCATTGCTGATTATCTACAATTCAGATAATGCAAACTTGTAAATGTTAATTACTATGGAAATATTAAGAAGTAAATCAGCCAATAATCACAAATTCAGACTAGGATTTCAATGAAAAGAGCTAAGGACAAAAGTTCAGTACCTGTAACACATAACCTATGTTGACAACAAATGCATAAGGAAGAGGTTCAACACCAGTCCATTACTCATCCTTGGAAACCTGAAGACCATGGACATATCCTTGAAGAACAATGGAGATGACGCTCGGGTCACGGCGCCTAGCTAGTCCCAGAGTTAAACTTGGGTCAGGACATGGTGGATAATGATTGATCAAAAGTATTGGACTTTCCCTAAGATCACTCTAGAAATATCCCGAGCCGAGTTTTAGTCCTTCAGAAATCAGTTTCAGGATCCTGATACTCAACTTTCTTACTTCAATTGAATATTTCCCAAGAGCTTCTCTTCAAAATGTTTGAAAGAAAAAGAGAAATTCATTATTTTCTCTGCCTGATCAATGTAAATATGATGTCTGCATACGGAGAAGTAATGTGAGACAAGTACCGGTATGTGGGTGGCTTTGCTGGCCAGAATTGCATGTATTTCTCAAAAGAATGACAAGGGCGAGTCAAACAATCCCTCCAGTAATGATTTTCTTCAGTAGCATAATTTCCACTGCTTGTGTAGAGCTTGCAACTCCTGGTGGGATCCCTAGAGCATTCACTAACTTTATCCTTGGCTGGCAATGCATGGAACTCTTTGACAACAGCAAGGGTGTCATCCATTAATTCTTTAGAAACTCCATGGTTGACTACCTGTTTATGAAATATTTTGCAAAACAACACATGTATTTGACAGATCTATAAGATATGTAACATATTCTAAACAAAACATGCGTTCCCTGAAATTAGAAGAATTTGATGCGAGGAAAAGCAGATATTGTGTTTAGTATGAACCTGGAAAAATCCAAACTCTTCACTAGTTTTCATAATTTGCTGAATGGTCAAATTTCCATCTCGGCTGCCGAGATCAAGCACTGGAATGGATTTGCCTGGAGGAAAAATGAGCTTTCTAGGTCTTTTCTCTGGTGGGACAACATAAGTTTCAGGTATTGCTCCAACATTAAACCGGCTTGAAACAAGTTTCTCCATGACTTCAAAGAAGACTTCTCTGTGAAATAAATTGGGTGTAAATTCAATGGGATTAAATACAGGTAAACTTATTGTTTATTGAGGAGGGATGTTGCAAACTGTTGACCAAAGGATAAATATGATAAAATGGCTTGAAAGTTTGCCGTTTATGGCAAGCCACATGCATATGCATCAGCAAATTGCTAATAATAGTAACACACAAGGATAAAAATTAATTTCGGTTCTGATAATGAACAAGTTGCTATTACCCTGCTAGAAAATTAATTTTGATTCATATAATTGATCCTCCTATAGATGAATGATGCAGATACTTCGTTCTAATTTTAGGCAGAAATGCACACGAGTTTATTTAAGATGGTGCATTTATGAAGCAACAAACTCTGCACCCAATATTATGGATTATGAGCAACCTGGATGTCTACTTGCATCAGTTGCATTTTTTAGGAATCTCAACCCAAATGGCAATAGTTTTTTTTTACTTATTTATTGGTAGGAAGAACTGA
>CP135542.1:1759666-1793243 GCA_032402905.1 Khaya senegalensis | reverse complement strand
TAGAATTAAAAATTATAAAATTAAAATAATTAATAAATATGATATCTTATTTTAGAATCGGAATCGAAAAATAGGATATCCTGTTAACTAAGGTAAATTCAGTTTCATATGAAATTGAAATCGAAACCGAACCAGTTTTGCATACCCATATTTATTGGTAGATAACAACAAAAGCACAGAAGACTGAGTCAGCAGAATAAATGGCCTGAAGATTTTTTGTTTCTTTGATAAAAAAAAAAAAAGGCCATATCATAAACATCAAATTTCTATAAAAATTAATGCCATTGACTTTGTGCAAACGGAAGAAGAAAAGCTGTTCTCGTCTAGGATAATCTTGAAGTTGAGAAATGTGTTGACGTAGTGCTAAAGTTCAAGGTTCTAGTTGCATGTTAAGAGTATACTACAAGGACTCTACCATGTAATCTTTGGTTTACACTCTATGCCATCCAACGGTCGAGATAATAAGATTTCATATCTTTTTTTTAATATATATATATATATATTTTAAAAAAGAATTCCTACTTTTTCAACAATTGTTGTGCCTGTACTACCTTACCGTAGTAATGTACAACGGCTAAGTGTATAATTCACCTAGAAAATTCTTTCAAAACGGAGTTGGGTTTGTATATTCATTGGATATTTCGGACTAGATTTTCAACAGTTTATAACTTAAGATAAGAGGGAAGTAGGTATTGTTCTTTTCACTGAATGGTAGTTTCAATGATTTATTATAGAAAATTTATAGATTTCTTAACCCCACAAAACAAAGATATGAAAAGGGTAACCTTTTAGCCTAACAAATCTTTTTATAACAATAGTTGATTCTACATACCTTGTATGTGGAAGAAAAGAAACATACATGATATCATTTGCCCGCTTAAAAAGAGCAAGAAAATTATAGAGAAAAATTTTTGCAAGTAACTTGGCATTTTTTTTTCTTACACATTTATATCTGTAGGGTTTCTAATTTCATTTTCTTAGATATATACAAGGCAAAAGAGGAGAAAAAAAGAAAAAAGGAATAAATAATACTAGATCTTCCTTGCATTATAACAGGAAATCTTGGCCTACCGTCCACTTCACAGGGTGACCAAATTATCATTCATGTTGAATATTCTAAAACAAAACTGCATTCAGTGCTTTAAAAAAAATATATCAAAGGGCTCTCATACTTGCTTAACATCGAGGTCATTGACATAGTTTTGTCATTTCCAATTAGCTAATATAGAAGCACTTGATAATCTCAAACCTTTTCATTCTATTTTATCTAGGTCTCCAGTTTCATAACAATTAATTCCTTGACTTCAGTTTCTCAACTGGCACTTTTATTCCACTTGGGTTATGTATAAACCTTGTCTCTTTGCTCCCCTTAGAAGATACTCTCCACTTTGTTTATCTGATTCACTTGTGTGTCCCCTTGTTTAAGATTTCACTGTATTCATAAGTCAATCCTGCATCTTTTCCAAAGATTTCATATATATCCTTTGCTTATGGCACCAAACTCCCAACACTTGTATAACCTGGGGGATCAGGCTTTAGCACCCATCAAAAACCAGGAAATGATAACAAATCAAGCTTCATTGTCTAATTCAGAGTCTGCTTTTCCTATACTAGCCATTGTTATTCTGAGTATCATGGGCATAGCTTTCTTGCTTGTTAGCTACTATTTTTTTGTGAGCAAATGCTGCAACAACTGGCGCCGCGTTAATCTGATGAGACGATTTTCTGTCTTGAGTGCAAGTCAAAATGAAGAACCATTTATAGCTTTCTCTCCAACATTGTGGAATCGTGGGCTCGATGATTCAATCATTCGTGATATCCCAGCATTTCAATTCAAAAGAGAAGGTGAGCAAAGAAGTATTTACGGTTGTGTGGTTTGTTTGAATGAGTTTCAAGAACATGATATGCTAAGAGTTCTTCCCAATTGCAGCCATGCATTCCACTTAGATTGTATTGATATATGGCTGCAAAGCAGTGCCAATTGTCCTCTTTGCCGCACAAGCATTTCAGGCACAACTCGTTATCCGATAGATCAAATTATTGCACCAACATCTTCACCTCAAGGCTCACAGCAATATGCTGATAGCCTCATGGGTGGTGATGAAGATTTTGTGGTGATTGAATTGGAAGAAGATGAAGTTTTGTTCTCTCATAGGCAACAAGAAAGAATAGACCATTCAAGTGAAATTTTTGAGCAACACAGAAATCAGTCACCTAAAAAATTAGAGCAGAAGCTTGGAAACTTAAAACCAATGAAACGCCACCATGTCTCAGTCATGGGAGATGAGTGCATTGACGTAAGAGAGAAAGATGATCAGTTCCCTATCCATCCCATTAGGAGATCATTCTCACTGGATTCTGCAGCTGATCGACAGCTTTACTTAACCGTTCAAGCAATCTTTCAACAAAATCGCCATCATAGAGAGGTTAGTGCTAATGAAGAATGTAGTTCCAGAGTCAGAAAATCGTTATTCCCATTTGGACAAAGCAGGGTATCGAGAAATGCAGTTCTTCCTGTCGAATTCGAGTTTTAGTGTGAGATTGTTGAATTTGAATACTGCTTGTTTAGTTTCTTTTGGTCTTTGATTTTTGAATTTGAGTTGCTAGAGATTGTAGGATGCCATTGAACAGTTGCGCAACAAGAATTTGATGAGTGTAGAGTTATCTTTGACTGATTTTCTTTTTCTTTTTCTTTTTCGGCTAGAGAGATAAGTTGAAACAATTTAGTTCTTACTTGAATGTAATGGAAATGGAATTATTGCTTAAGCCACTAATGTTGGATAATACTATTATAATTTCTCGAGTTTCTTCCTCTTCATGAATGAGAATGATTGCTCTGCTTTTATCTGGAGTTTCAGAGTTGGAGATAAAGGGAGGCCGGCCTGACATAGTGGGAGCCAGAGAGGGAATAATCACAAGTGAAAAACGAAAAGTTTCCTTTGGAAATGATCGCCATTCTCTTTCGGATTGTATTTATTATTCTGACGTCTGTGTAGAGCAGAAGCCATGATTCTGCTGAAGATTAATTATGGCAGCAATGCCCTCTTTGTTTTTCGGCCAGAATGAGCCACACTTGTCTATTTGCTTATAAGCTGTAATGCAAAAAGGGGAAGAGTGGGGATCCCTTCATCAACCAAATATATCAGTGTTTCCGTATTGATGTGTATTATGCACTATCAGCTTTGTCATCCGTAGAGATTGGTGTAGCCACAAATTGGCCATTTGATAAGCTTTTAGCTCCTGATTCGGGGACTTCTCTAATTAGTCTTTGGTTTAATGACCACACGAAAAAAAAGGCAGAATCTTCGGATAAGGTACAGAAAAAAGAATTGTCCGCCTGATTCGGCAGGATATCCCTGGGAATAGAATATCCGCTCAGAGTACACAGAGCAGTGAGTTATAGAAAACTTGTTTAGCACTACAATATAATGAGTGAAGAAACAACCGGATAAAGTTACCAAGGAAAGGAGCAATATGCATGCGGTAGGACAAAGTCTTTGTCAAGATGAACACTTAACATTAACATCATCAAGATATTCCAAGTAAAATGTAGAGTTTCATCATTATAACTAAACTATTCCCTTCCCCTCAATTACACATGGATAAGCAGCGCCTTCTGAGCATTATGACTCCCTAAATACACTAATTTTCCTAGACAGGAGTGGGAAATAAAGTAAAAAAGATACAGCACAAACATGACAAAGGAATTTCTCTCAGTGCATGATCAAGTGCCCTGCCAACCATGCCACAACAAGTTGTGATTATTTGCTCTAGCTTATTCATAATGAGGTTCTTTAAATGTTCTTTGCTCAACACGGCAAACAATGAAACCAGTAAAGTTACTTATAACACCAATATCACTTACCAAGGGTCTCATAGATGTCAATAAAATTCAAACATTTCAGATACCGTATCGCAAGTGATACAAAAAGTAGTGCAGAGCAAACATGATTTAAACTTAGCAATGATATCAATATATTATGAATATATTCAGAACATGCATAAACAGATTTCATTGAACAGAAAGCTTCCTCGAAACAACATAATGTAATCTCATCTTATAATACAATGGACCATATCAATAATATATAATGAATTAACATTTTGGCATCCCGAAGACAATTAAAAAATCTACCTGTTTGAGATGCTTAAAAAGACTGAATCAATCAGTGTCAAAATTTTTTGAAGAGAAATCAATGACTCTCACCACTTCAATAAAAAAGGCTAACCAGAAACAAATGGTGATATGCAAAACAACGCAATGGAGCTTTGGCCATAAAGTAAGTCAACTACATTGCACCTGTTAATTTCTGTTGACAGAAACATCAGGTTGTGAGCTTTGGCCAGAGAGATTAGTAGGGGTAAGCACAAGGCCTTTGAGGGAATCTGGTTTGTGAATGCACCTTGGGCTTTATTCTTTAATTGTTCAAGAAGTTGGTGGCCTTCTCAAAATTCATCTCGTGCACTCGGTCCATGGCTTTCCCAGGCATCAATTACCCGTTTTTGGAACTCAATTGCAAGAGTCTAGCTGCAAAACCCAAGAAAATCTTTAAACTACTTATCTTACTCTGACAGCCAAATCAATAAGACAGCATTATCATTTATCAGTTCATATCATCTCATAATGCTGCTGCAATGAATGTATTCATGCAGACATGACAAGTGTTTGAACATCTAAGCATGCAAGAGTTCATATCATCTCATAATTAGTATGCAAACTATTAAAAATATATCAATAACAGGTAAACATCTGGTTTTTGGGTAAATCAAAAAATAGAAACATAATAAGTAACATTTATTAAAACAATTAACACAAGGAAAACCAAAGATTGACGGAAGAAATCTAGCTAAATGAAAAAGTCTTAAAACATACAGCATTTATGTTCCAGATTAATATGGCTTCCAAGTTGATAAGGGCCTAGGAAAGTGGAAGCAATTAAATTAGATAGCACCAGAGAAGCAACGGATCAGTTGTCCAGCGGATCCATAGTGTAATTTATTTTTTTTTCTTTTGGCTGATAACCACCACAAATTTGAGTAACCAATAATTTATGAAAACAATCCCTAAGAAATAAGAATGGAAAGAAAGCAGAGACTCGGTTAATCAACACTACCTTCCCATGGTACTATAAGCTTTTGAAAGGTTTTGACATGCTTCAATTGAATCAGCATGGTGGGGTCCTAGTGAGATGCCCATGATGTCCTTTGCAACTGCAAACATCTGTGCTGCAGAGTGAGGTCTATCCAGTTCCAAGTATGCAGCCCCCAAATTATTATAAATGTAACCGACCCCAAGTGCTTGGGACCAAAGCTCTCTTTCAACCTCTCCGCTGCACTCTCTAAGGAGGGAATTGCCTGAGGCACCTTACCTGTCAACAGGAGTAACCACCCTATTCTAGCAGAAACACTTCCTTCAGAGTGCTGCTCCGGTGGGAGCTTCACAAGCAAAAGGCAATGTTCTCTTCAACAATGAAATTACAGTTTCAAATTCATTTATAGTCTCATATTGCATAGATATATCTAAATACGCCTCAGCAACTTGCACTGGAGAGAGCATCTCTTTCTTATCTAGAATTCCACAAGCAATCTCCAAACATCTCTTTGCATCTGCAATTTTTCCTGATTACACAATGCTTTCGCCATTGAAATAAAAACTACTGCTCGAGTCTCACTATCTTTCTCTGTTTGCAGAACAGCACGTTGGTAATTGCCTCCTCTTACTTTCCCAATGCAATCTGCATATTTGCAGCATCAATCTCTGCACGAAGCAACTCTGAACTAAGACCCCAATTCTTCAAATCCTTCTGTGACAACTGATTCTGCTCCAATGCCTTCTGGTGCTCCTCTAACCCACTATATATCACCCCAAGAAGCCTCCTGTCATGTGCAACCTCTACAGAATTATGCCTCAATCCATTCTTATGAATCTCCAATGCCTTCGAAACAAATGGCAATGCCTCCTTAAAATTCAAAACTGCAGCATAAGCTTCAGTCAAATCCCTATTCGCCACTTCTAGTTCCCTACTATCTTTCTCCAACATCAGCTCTTTAATCTCCAAAGACTTCTTAAGACTCTCTATAGCCTCCTCACTCCTTCCTATTGCTGCCTTCACATTGGCTAACTCAAGTTGCACGGCATGCATGACCGGCCTAATATCTTCTAGGCTTCCGAAACCCTCTTCCTCTAACTTGCTCAGTATCCTATTAGCACTACTAAGATACCCCAAACTATCACTAAACCTTTTCAAGCCTTAATTATCAGAGCCCGTTAGCTGTAAACACATAGCAACAAGTAAAGACGGCCTATTCTTGTTATCATCTTTGTCAAGTACTTTCAAAGCTCTTTTAGCAAAAGACAGTCTGTTCCGGGTCCTCACCTTGTTGGTCAAGTTTCAGACCAATTTTGAAAGAAGCCAATCCAAGCTCCGTTTCGCCGAAAGAAGCCTCCATTTGTGTAAAAATTTGGAGCAATTCTTCAGCGGTCTTAGCAGACTCAAAAGCCTCTTCAAGATCAGATTTTTCTTTGATTTTTCTCTGTCTAGGGGACAATTGAGGTGGATTTTCGACAAGGGGGTTGATTTTCCGAGATGGGTTTGTTTGGTATTGGTGGGTTCTGAAGATCAAGCCACGGGTTTTTGTGCAGGGTTTGAGCGGGGAAGAAAAGGGGGTGATAGCACGAACGTAATATTTGGATAGTAAAGGGGTTAACTTTTGGGGTTTCGGGGAATTCTTTAGTGTTTTCTGTAGTTTTGTTAAACCCTAATTAAAAGTAAAAAAAAAAAAAAAAAAACCCATCGGTACAGCCTTCCCTGGTTTTGTTTCGGGTGAAGCAAGGGAGAGCATGAAAACAGCAAACGTCGTCGTTCTACATTTGACCAAAACGATGCGTTTTGTCGCCCACACATAAGTTATGCACTCGTGCTTTTGCGTTTACGAAGCTAACAGGTTTTATTTATTTATTTTACTAAAAATAGTTCCATTTTCAGGTTAATATATGATTGTAGCCCCAGCTCCAAATTTCATATATTTAAAATAAAAAATTTTATATTTAAATAAAAATACTTTTAAAAATTTTAATTTTATTACAAAATTAAAATATAAGATGAATTTTATCAAGAAAGATTAACATGAAAATATTTTTCTTCAACTAATTTTATTAAAAAAAATTATTTTTACAATAATTATTTTTTTGATAGAATTTATATTTCTCTCAATAAAATTCATCTCTCAGCATTTTAATTTTTTTTTAAAAAAAAATAAAGAGACATAAACATTTTCATTCAACCATCAATTTTTTAGTTTTAAAAATGAGAAATTTATAATTCAAATTACAAACATAGATAAATCTAAAAATTGGGCCATGAACGTCAAATAGCCATGCTAAAATATATGTTGCATAATAAATGACAGTAATCGATTTATTTCGCCCTTTTCATCAATAACAGGAGTTTATATTATTGGATAATCCTTTATTTATTGTCCTGAACCTTGTACTCAAACTTGAATATTGTCGTTGTGGTTGCATTTCTAATGCGGAAAATATAAATACAGTTCTAGAGAAAATTTCAAGACAAACGGACAGACGACGGTAAAGCTCGATGGTTCCTCATTACATACAAGAACATGTATTATTTACTCAAAACCATGGCCAGATGCTTCAGCATATATATTTATATTTGCAAAGAGATTTGGTGAATTAGAATGAAACGTTGAATGATCAATAGTTTGTAATCGCTTTTACAAGTTTAGAAGGCTCATCAACGACTCTTGCGGCCTTGATCACCTTCTCAAGGAAGCCCTAAACAGATTCTAATCTCATAATGAATCTATATACAACAAAGGATTGAGTTTCCTTCTTGTACAGAACAAATAACAGAGTCCACCCAAGGAAACCCATTCACAATTTTTATCATCTCAAAAGAAACAAACAGATAATATACTAAAACCTTGGAGGCTCTGGATTTATAATGGGAGTTTCAGGAGGTTTGGTATAAATATCATCAAAATGTAGATTTATATTTCCTCCAGCTTCAAGGTCATCCATATATGTTGTACGTGATAATTTATGGGAATTCCTCCAGTCTAAGAATTGTTCTTGCTCCTCTAAGCTTCTCTCGGTCAAATTATCATAATTATTAGTATGAGCAGCGTACTGGTTGAAATCAGGAGGCTCAAGAAAACTTGAGTGCTGTGGAGTATTATGTGGACCACTTCTAGCCCACCAATGGCTACTGGTAGGGTGTGCTAAGTTATTGGAATCGTGATGCTGAAGTACACTCTCCCGGAAGAACGGAGCTGATGTTGAAGCCTCTAGATGAGACTGTGATCGATCCCCATACCGATGGCCCCAATATTCTTCATATCTAGCTTCATTTTGTGTCAAGGTTGATGGCATCCAATAATTACCATACTGTTGCTCAGCCCCTTCAAACGGTCCAGTTGCTATGTCTACTCTATGAGTATCATCAGTTGTCTGTTGATGTCGTGAGATATAAAACCAATCAAGAAGATACGGGTGATTGTTTGGTTCTGCATCAATTAGCCACAAAGAGCCCAACTGATAACCAGTTCTAGGGGCATTATAAGGCAATTCCCTCGGTAAAATACCATTTCTTTCCCCATGGCCTCTCAAATTGGGGCTCCCCAGCCACATTCTAGTTCCTTGTCCTCGTACCTTTTGCTCCCTAAAAGTCCTAAGGTTTAAAAGGAGTTGCCTTCCCTGAGCATTGGGTTCCCAAGAAGGATAGCAACTCTGGAAACTGCAACCAAAACGGAACAAATAACTAAACATGACAATAAACAAACATGGAATAACATACTTTCGATTTTCAGCACTTGTCTATTTGTACCTCAGGAATGATTTCTCCATTTTCCCTTGAGAGCTCCTCCGGGCATGAGGTGTGTGACATGGAGAACCATAATTACTATTGCCATGGTTTTGGAAGTCAAAGGTGCTAAAACTGCCCATGGATTTGCAAAAAGTTAAATCTCTTTGGCATCAAGTAAAATGAGAGCTTACAACTGTTTACTACTCAAATTCACTGCCTTGACATAAATTGTGAATTTAAAAGAGCTGAACATACTAACCGGCAAACATGACCAACACCTTCAACATCCACTGTGTAATCTCTAATGAACTGTAAAATGTCATCCACTCGCTGCAAGGTAAAATAGAATGTTCCAGTGAAAACTATCATTTATAATGCGAAAATAAACAAAATTAGAACGGTATACTGAAAGATACAATGAATAACAACCTTTGGAACAACAAATAACAGCAAGAATGGAGTGAGGAAAATTGAGGCCATCTCCTCGAGTAACATCATCCCAGTATACTGCATCATAGTGAAAAGAAATCACAATACTGTGAACCAAAAAGGTTTAAACCATCTCATCCAAACAACAAATAATTATGGTATTGGTGTCATCAGATTGAACATCAAACATATACAAACTTTAATCCCTAAATACACCACAATCCCTTAGAGAAAAAACAAGTAGCAGACTACAACTCTTAATGCATTTGTTAATTATATGCCAGCACATTTAGGATCCAGATAAGCTGCAATAGGCAAGGCATGAGATAACAGGGCCAATGTACCTCAGCACAATAGAATATCAATAAACGTACGCAACTAATGAGTATTAGACAAGGAGATCTGAAATCATTTTCGGCAAGATATTCCCTTGACACGAGAATTCTACATTCCACGTATCAAGTTGCACGTGAAATTACACAAATAACTTCAAATTTGTTAACTGAGGATGGAACCGAATTCTAGAAGGATTAGCAAGTTTTCAATATCAGTTTAAAAAGACCAAGGAAGTGTCCAACGACCTATCATTAAAATTAATGTAAACAAGAAAAGGAGGATGGGCATAGAAGTGCTGAGGAAAAAAGCAGCAGCAAATACAAACTAGCCATTTCCAAAAGAAAAAGTGTAGAACAAGAAAAATATACACAACTGACTTACTCATTTCTTTTTCTTTCCTCAATTTTTTTCTTCTTTTTTTTTTTTCGCTGACAAGAGATTGATTATTTGCATTCTTTGACAAACTAATACAAAGGAAGCATAAGAAAGAAGCAATATAAAAATTAAATAAAGTGAGAGATTGAAACATGCCAACACTATAAAATACAACCAGTACCTCCGCATAGGACAACTGGGGACACTTACAATTAGCAGGAGTGCAATATAAATAAGAAAAGTTGTAGAATGTTTCAGTTCAACCAAGCATGCTAGTCATACTTCAATTAAAAATGAAATGAAACTTCATAAGATTACCTGAAAAAGTGCTTCAAACTCTTTCCGGACCGCCTCAGTATTTTCCTTACACCGCCATCTCTTTGGCATATAATGTGTGTGTTGAACCACAATAGACATTGCTCCTTCTGGATCAAAGACCAAGAGTTCATCCATTACTGCAGCTCGGCTAAGAGCTGTTATGGTTCCAAAAACAGCAGCATACCATAGCAAGTTGCGACCAAATATCTACAAGGTTTGAACATAATATAACTAAAACATTGCAATTTGCAAAACAGCAATGATCACCATTATCAAAGATATGATCTGATTCAGATGGTAAAAGTAAAAATATAATTTACATGGCCCTCAAGTAGAGATTCCTCCAGAAATGCAATGATGATGAGAATTGCAGCAAAGCCACCGAAGACAAAAGAAATAAACTTTGCAATGATAGCAATAATAGGTGATGGAAATTGCTTCAGGTAATCAGAAGCATGCACTACACTGCTATTGATCCGGTGCTTGAACAAATGGTCAACCTATAGGAGAAATATGAAAGCATTAATAAAAGATTAATCTCAGTGAGGTTAGCAATAAAGGGAGCGTTCATTTGTTCTTCAACATTTTGAGAACTTGTGTACATTAACTTAGATCTTCACTAAAAACAAATTAATCCAATCACTTGAGCAGTTGAAATAAGCTTGTCTTAATTGTTCGTCACAATTAAAACAAAAAATCCAGTGTAACTTAGTAAGAAAGATACCTCATTGTATTCCCTAAATATCCACTTTGACAAATTTGACCATCTTCGAGAGGAAGCAGTGCTTGGATGATTATAAAATTGTTCAGCATGCCTTAAAAAGAGATATACCAGCATAAATATGACGAGAAATGGAGAGAGTATAAGCATTGCAAGCCCAACAACCATAAGCCTTTTCCTTAATGTTTTAGGATTATAAACAAAGTCCGTCCTGACACAAAAGTTGCTGCAAAATGAATTACTTCTGATCAGAAAATGATCATATACCTTAAAGAAATAGGATAATTAAGATTCTTTTGTGCATCTCTAGAGGTGACAAACAGCAAAGGTTTTGAGCAGGCTTAAAGTTTCATTTGGTATTTCGTTGATTCCAGCTAACTTTAAAAGAAATGATAAAAATCTATTTGATAACACCAACTTTTAGTAGCACTCATCCATTTTTGCAATAACATTTGATATCTAGCGTTTCCGTCTAACAGCAACTGTGGCTTAAAGCCACCACACCTCAATACCAAACAAGCCTTAAATAACCCCTATTAAAATCTTACTTTGTATGGGCTAGCACTAGATAATTGCTGGCCTCAAGAAATTAGAAACCTAACAAGGCAACACAGCAGTCAAGCTTGTAAAGTATCAGTAGTAACGTTTATCACACCATACAAGGATGAACAAAAGCATTATTACTTAAGTAAATCATAGCCTTAGGCTTCTGCCATTACTTCTTTACAGTTATCCAACTTACCATATTGCTTTAATGTCAGAAGTATGTGAAGAAAGATAAATTTACTTGCAATAATATTTGATATCTAGTGCTTCTGTCTAACAGCAGTTGTGGCTTAAAAGCCACCACACCTGAATACCAAACGAGCCTTCAGTCATCCCTCTCAAAATCTTACTTTGGATGGGCTAGCACTTGATAATTGCTGCCCTCAAGAAATTAGAATCCTAAAAAGGCAACACATCAGTCAAGCTTGGCTTCTTCCATTTCTTGTTTACGGTTGTCCAAGTTACTGAATTTCTTTAATATTAAAACCATGGGAAGAGATATGATTTATCAAGAATGCAAGAAGTATGTGAACACTCTGCAGCTCCCCCAACCCCTCTCTCTACCACCCCCACCAAGAAAAAGAAAAAAAGCATGGGACATTCATGTAGACACTATATAACTAATTAGAGGTGGACACATGAAAATATCAAACTCAAGAGCTCAACAAAGGCATAATATATTCCATAAAAGAAGGAGCATGATTGTTTCTAGCAAATATTATAATACTAATTAAAGATGGCCAAAAATTAGATATAAGTATCAAACCAGTCAAATATTTTGTACAATTCAACTTACCGATCAAACATGCTCTGCAGTATGCACCAATTTAAGGTCCATTCCAGGGTCTTGGTAAGTATAAGGCGATGTTGTACGCCATCTGATGCCAGTCTGACAGTTGGACCAGCCCCTGGGACCCACGGATAGATTGGAAAAGCTAGCACCCCTTTGTTGAGCATCCCAATCAAGTAGTTTTCCTTCCGCATCAATCGCATCACCACATCATGAGCAGAAAGATCCTTAACCACACAGAGTTGCTGTGAACTTTGTAATTCAACAACCTTTTCAAGAATGGTTGCCCAGGGCATGGTTTGAATTTCACTGTCTGTAACATGTAGACTGCAAAAAGTGAATAACAGGGCTTATTAAATTGGTTAAACAAAGCTAGCGAACAAATAGATTTTACACCAAAACAAAATATAGGCTTTTAATACATTTCTACATTCACACCCAAATTACATGGATGAAATTCAGGCTTACCTGTTGTAATAGAAGTGACGGATTCCTAGTGTATCCTTTAATTGAGCAAAAAATCTCAAAAAACAGAAGATCCAATAAATGGAAAATAACCCCAAATATCCAACAATAATAGCTTTGGAAAGTGTTAGAGGGGTTAATGGGTGCTCATGAAGAGCTTCCTTCACCAGATCACAAGGCTTAATTCCAGATTCAACCGCATCCATCCCGCATTTTGCATTACGAAGACCATTCCAATCAACATAGAGTAAGAAAAATGCTGAAAAAGATATGGTGAAACCCAGGCTCAGAAGCTCAACTATCCACTTTATAATTATACACCAAAGTCCTTTTTCACAATAGTAACTATAGATCCTTTCAAAAAAAAGATCCAAATCAGCAATTGGTGCTGCATTCAAGCTTTCACCGTTAAGAAGCCCTGTTGGGCTCTCACTCCCAGGACTGGGTATCCTTTCATGTCCATAGTCAGATAACTCAATCTCAGGAGGCACGTCTTTGAGCAAGCCTGTTGTCAATGATGAATCACCACGCCATTTCAACTTCAATATGCTCAGAGGACTTGTAGTCTTTTGCCCACTGAACATCATTTAAAAACACTGACAGTAGGCAAAAGCAACCAGTCCATTACCCAAATGAAGTGAATGATAGAAATCAATCTCTTCTGTAAGCATGTAGGAACAAAGGAAAATTTAATATTTCAAGGAAGAAAGTGCAAAAAAAAAGAAGTAAAAAGCAAACTGGAAAACACACAGAAAAGTATACATTAGCAGTCAGACAAAAATTTACCCAAAAAATTGTTCAAACTACACAGCCCACTTATTCACTAGGTCAACCACTAATAATCAGACCAACGAGAAGAAGATAATAATATATATAAGGTGTAGAACTTGCAGAAAAAATACAACATCAAATGCTCCCTCTATAGCCTCTTCTATATCCATTTTTCTTCAACCTAACATACAGTTAAAAGCATTTCAAACAAATTTTAGAAACTTAAAATAGTAAGCAGTTAAAAACGGGTAGACAATTGGTCCAAAGGGCTCAATTGTTCCACAACTAAGCAATGCACATGCCCACAGAAAAAAAAAATTGAAACAAAATCTGCCACATACAATAGTCAATCATTACCTGCATACATCAAATTTTATCTCTAATGCAGATGCATCAAAATGGTGTGTAATTGAATATAAATAAATGAATAAACAAAATAAAATAATACTCAAAAGATAAATAAAATCTCACACTACATATTAAGAAGACAAGTCATTGCCAATGCTAAATGTTTCTACATCTTGACTGCATTAAATCTAGCATATATTGTTAATTTCTACATCGCATAATAAAAAAGAAATTAGGATTATTTTTGTCATGCATTGTAAACGTCCAGTAATTGTGTAAGTACCTCTCCATTCACCAAAACTCAATCGTTGAGTCCAATCAATACTAATTCAGTGCTGCAATGAAAATAAGGACATTGTCTGCCATCCTGCAAATATACTGGCATAAGGTTTTTAATTGATGTCATCAACTAAACACATTAACATGTATGTATAACACATGGCTACCACTGGATAACTGAATTTCCTTTCCAACAAGAAGAATGATATAGGGTAGGGCATAAGATAGGGTAGGGCAGAAGATAGCAAATGACATAGCCATGATAGAAAAGGTTTTCAATGTTGCAGAAAACCAACTGAAATTGGACATTATAATTATTTGTGCAAAATTGTCTCCTGAAGAAATTGACTTATCAAAGGAAACAATACAAGGAAAGTCCTCAAAATCTAGCAGAATTAAACTATAGCTATGTTATCCCACTATAACCACCATTATGGAGTGCTGGGCATAAAAATAAGGTTCAAAGTCCACAACGCTTCAGAGTAACAGTTTGTAGAAGTTTTTGGAATGATACAGAAAACAATTTCTTTGCAGGATAAAATGTTTGCAGCTAGGAAATTGTTTGTATTCTTGCAAGTTCTACGCAACAGCTTAAAGCATTAGTCAGCATGCATATAAGTTAACCCTAGAGATTCGGGTTGCAAGGAAACGGTAAATAATAAATTGCCAAGTCCTTGAACTGGTGACTACTTAACAATATACTCAAAACCAAATTGAAATTAAGCCATTTCACTGACCAGTTAAGGGTAAGCTATGCAATGCCAGTTGTATTCAATGGTTGGTTTTCCAGAACCTCCAATGCAATCAAGTCTCTGTATGCACACATGACAAATTACCTCCAAGTTCATCAAAAACATTCCAAATAAATAGAACGCAGTTAATTTTTCAGCAGTGAATTCATACCCACATAGTAGTTATAAAAAGATTCAGTCCATGTTCAACTTAATTTTATTGGAACAGTTTCAAAACAAATACTTTAACCTGATCGCAAATCACTACAATCCAAGAACAAGAACAATCACAACCATAATGACTTACTACAAGCTTACAAGCACAATTTGCTAAAATAGAAGCTAGCTTTGGTGAACCCAACATGACGAAAAAGAAAATAAATACAAACGAAACCATTCAAATTCCAAACTAAACTGCAATATAGAAGTTTCGCTAATTGGAGAAAAAAAAAAAAAGAAGTGCAAACTAAGTAAATTCGAATTACGTAGTGTCGCGTGAAAAATAAAAATCCAATAATCAAATACAGAAACAAACAAAAAACGAAATTACCTGCGCCCCACGAAAGAAGAGCTTCGATAAGGCAATAAAACAATCCAAAAGAAAAAAGGAAAACAATTTAGTGATAACCAGATAATATTATCGTCAAAAAGAATAAAGAAGCAATGAAATAGCCGACGATTGAACCAAAAAGAGAAAAAAAAGAGGAGTTTAAGCAATTTAATGGTCGACTGTCGAAACCGAGAGGGAGGCGTTTGGTTGATACTTTGGTTGCGTGGAAGAAAGAGGAATTTTTGCAGAGTTGTTTAATTGGTTTATGGGATGCTTTAGGGATTTTAATTTTGTGTTTTTTTTTTTAAAAAAAAAAAAAATTGTTTAATTTGATTTTTGTGTTTTGTGGGAGATTATAGAAGGAAACGTAACGACGACTAAAACCTTGCTTTTTCCGACTATTAAATTCTTAAAATAATTTGTTGTTGTGCAGCTTAAGTACTTTGTTTTCCTTCCCAAGACGGATGATGGCAGTGAAATTTAACTTAATGCGGCTTGTAAATTCATATTCAAAGATTCATGGGCTGGGCCTATGATTCGTGAACATTTACGGGGTGTAATTTTATTGGACCAGGATGAATATGTCTTTGGGCTGAACTTTACTGTATAAGAAACCATGATACTGCGCACCCTTCAAGTATTTTCCAAGCATCTTAGCTCTCTTAGTTGTTCAACGATCCAACGATGATAATTAAGGTTTTATTTGAAATGACACCACAGCTTCCAGTGTATTTATTGTGTTTGGTCTTGGGGAGGGATTGAGAGGGTACACATAATTTTATTATTAGATAAATTAAAATAAAACAAAATAATTAATTAAAAAAAAAAAAAGCATACTATGACATGTCTCGTTAAATAAAAATTAATTAAATTTTAAAATAATAATTTCTATTCATTATTATTAGTATTTAAATACACAACTTTTACTATTATCTATTTATCTTATTAAATTTTTATTTTTGTGAACATAAATCATCATTAATTGATTATCATATTTTAATTTTAATTTTATTATTTTAATAACTAAATTATATTATTTTTAATATAAAAATATATATTTTAACTCTTGGGCTAAGTTTATCCCATGTTTAAGGAATAATATGATGGGATCTAATTAAGTCTCACAATATTATACTTACTTCTTTTTTTCTTACTAAACATGCCTTATCCCATAAACACAGGGCATACTTAGAGTGCATTGCATTGAAAAATAATTAATTTTAGTTTAAAGTTTTAAATAATCAATTCTTAAAATAAGGTGATGAGATATTTGATACAAATAAGTTATAAAATATTCACTTTTAAAATAATTTTCTTTACATTTTTGCTAAATAAAATTTAAAAAATGGGTTGTACAAGTATAATGACTAAAATATAAATGCATATTATTTGCTAATATAAATACTTATGTTTGTAGATATTTATTAGTATTTTAAACATATGATTAGTGTTCATTAGTATGTTAAATATATATCATGTATTAAATAAAAAATATTGTATTAATTTTGGTATATTTTATTAAGAAATAAAAAAATATATATAGTTTTTATTAACTAAATAAATTCAAAAAAAAAAAAGTTGTCAGAGACACTGTTTAGGCACCGATTGTGGTGTCGATGCAGTCACTACCAGAGGTAAAAATGATCCTATGATAGTGCCACAAGTCTCTTTGGACTCAAATATTTTCAATCCGCGTAATGGTGGGTTTGTGTTGGCAATGGTGTAATGGAAATGGCGCACATGCCAATCGAAATGTGATGGCCACCAAAACACCAATGATTAACGCCAACGACTGGAGGTGGCGGTGCCCTTCGTTTTACTGCAGCGCAGCGGTGACTGCCACATTTTGAGTGGTTTGTGAGCTACCAACGTTATTGTATTGTCCATGTAAACGCTACCATCATGTAGATTAAAAATTTTCTAAGTTCGATAAAATTAGTGGTTTCTCCTTTTAATCATTTTCGATGTCACTAACGTCGATGCAAACACAACCACCGGTGGCTTGTTTAGTTTCATTGACAATTATTTATCTAATTAACAAAACTTTAAATTTTAATTATTGTATTTATTCAAATACAATATAAATTTTTAAAAAAATTATCTTTAATTACTTTTTTAAAATCAATATAAATTTATCTTATTTAATAATCAACTTTAAAAGGAATTTACTTATCATAATTTAAGTTTTAAATTATTAAATAAGTAATTATTTTCAATGTAAAGTAATTTCAAACATGTACTAATTAATAATTGTTAATCCTATTTAGCGATAATAATTTTATTCATAAATCATCAAATTTGTTAGTATCTAAATCTTTATGAATAAATTTAATATAATTTTTGTTGATTTCTTTTAAAAAAATCAAAATTAATAATAAATTTAAAAAGAATACAAATTTAAATAAATATTTTTAACAAATATTTATGAATATTTAAAAATTTTTTTCTTATTAGATTTTTAACCACTATGAATAAATTTTGATTTTAGTTTTCAAATAAATTTAACCATAGAAGAATATTAGATTCCTCCTTACTTCTCTTTGATTTTGTCCCCTTTCCATTACTTTTTTTCTCCCTTCTATGAGTCCTATTTCTCCTCCATGTCCAGCATTAAGTGATATCAGCTCATAGCTTTATAAAAAAACACTTCGTAGACACCAAATTGTTTCCAATAACCTTCCATAATCTTCACATACATTCAAATCCCATCAAACTGAATCTATTTATAAAGGAAAACAAGCATTGCCCTAAATAGAACCAGCAATCTTCCATCATTATCTAATGGAGCTGGACTAATCAGCTCCCATATTGGACGATCAGATTTCTCTTCTATCATAAGTTTCTCTGCATATGACAAAAAACAACAGCCTAAACCAAGTACAATAATAACAAGGGGTGTATGTTTTCTTTTAAATTGCTCAGCCATGACCACAAATTACTTTGGTTGACTAGAAATTAGAATGAAAAAAGATGTTAACCACTTGAACAAAAAAAATTTAGTTTACGTATATATTTCGAAAAGAAACTAAGAAAGAAAGATTTATTGAATGAAACATGTACGATATGCAGAGGAGGACCTGTCATCCATACAAAGAATCAAAAGGAAGAAAACAGAAATGAGAGATGCAACTGTGGAGGGAAATATTCAGAGCAAGACCTGTCCATGAACGCCAATGGAATTCATCCCTCCCCTCCAGGAAATTAATTAGTTAATTAATTACGTAATTAATTAATTAAAAAAACTATAAAAATTAGCCTCAGAGTCCACAATTGAGATGTGCAAGAAAATGAAAATGTCTGGAAAGTACTTTCTAACCGGAAGATAAAGGGATGCAAAAAGGTAAGCTCTATCACACAAACTATCTTTTTCTGTTATCTTTGTATATTCCAGGTACATATACATTTTTACAGTAATTATAACTTTTAACTTGTTTTGCTATTTCATTTGCTATATTTATTACCATTTTGTTATGTTTTACCTTTAGAAATTAAGGATAGAACACAATTAATTATAGGCATGAATTTTGTCTATAGTATGCAAGGAGGAATAACCATAAAAAATGGTAAAGTAACTTTCTTCAAGAAAACAGAAACTATAAATACCACACTAATTAATAAACCAATAGAATTAAAACTGTTTGAAGAACAGGTAGAATGTGATAGATTAGAAATTAAAGAATATCTAGAAGAAGACATGATATTATATAATTATGGACATTTAGAAAATAATTATAGAAGTCATCTAGAACCACTTATGAAAAAATTAGATGAACTATCTGTATTAGGAAATAAACCTTTAGCTTTATGGAACAAGAATAAAATATGTTTTATTCTCTTTTCCCCTTAAATATGCTATTATTTCTTTCTCACCAAAACCACATGGAAGTGTTGAAAGATACAAATATACTAAGGCAAAGGAAAATTTTTAATTTAATATTTAATAGTCCTACAAGTATAATTAAAAAACATAAAAAAAAATTCATTAAAAACTCTTAAATATCTGTGCCAAATTTGATAAATATTACGTATTAGTTTAAATTAATTAGATAATAAAATATTAAATCTATTACAGGTTTAATACGAATGTAAAAATAATTTTTTAATAGATAAAAATAAAATTATTATAAATCTCAAGTTATATGATAAAATTATTTTATTTATCCTAAGTTTAGTTAATCATCCATAACCCTAACATGTAGTATGATTCACCTATTTTTTTTTTATTAATATTTGATATTTAATGATATCAAAAATCTTGCTTATTCTTTTTTTAAAAAATATATCATAAAATAAAACTATCAAAAATCTCAAATTATATGATAAAATTATTTTATATATCCCAAATCTTGTAAGTCATCCCTAACCCCAACATGTAGTATGATTCATCTATTCTTTTATTAATATTTGGCATTTAATTTTATCAAGAATCTTACCTATTCTTTTTTACAAAATATATTATAAAATAAAATTGTCATAAATCTCAAGTTATATGATGAAACTATTTTATTAATCCCAAATCTAGTTAGCCATTGCTAACTCTAACATGTAGTATGATTTACCTATTTTTTTTTTTATTAATATTTAATATTTAATGTTACCAAAAGTCTTGCCTATTC
This sequence comes from Khaya senegalensis, assembly GCA_032402905.1. Lineage (NCBI taxonomy): Eukaryota > Viridiplantae > Streptophyta > Magnoliopsida > Sapindales > Meliaceae > Khaya > Khaya senegalensis. The sequence goes on along the minus strand of CP135542.1, from coordinate 1,773,140 downwards.
TTTTTTACAAAAAATATCATAAATTTTAAATTATATGATAAAACTATTTTATCCATTCTAAATCTAATGAACCATCCCTAATCCCAACATGTAGTATGATTTGCCTACTCTTTTATTAATATTTGACATTTAATGTTACCAAAACAAAATATATCATAAAATAAAACTGTTATAAATCTCAAGTTATCTGATGAAACTATTTTATCTATTCTAAATCTAGTTAACCATCTCTAACCCCAACATGTACTATAATTCACCTATTCTTTTGTTAATGTTTGACATTTAATTTTATTAAAATCTTGCTTCTTTTTTATAAAATATATTATAAAATAAAATTATTATAAATCTTAAGTTATATAATAAAATTATTTTTAAAAATAAAAATAATAAAAAAATTTAATTATAAATTTTATAAAATCTATTAGCAAAAAATTATTTTTTTCACTTTTAACTGCTGGATTTGAAATAAAAAGTGCTTATTTTCTTGTATGTATTACAATTTGATATGATTCACACTATACTCTCTTTCAACTTTTATTTTAGCATATATGAAAATAAATAAATAAATAAATTATTTTTTAAGAAATTGGATAAATTCGTGGAATATAACCCCAAGTGACAAATCTTTTGTTTTTAGTTTGGTTGAGAAGTAAGAAAGAAATAGGGCAGAAAATAAATATATATTTTTTTAAAAAAGGAAATTGTAGGGAAATGTTAATCGGGGTCAAATATTGGCGAGTAAAACTAAAATAATCCTCTGTCCAAACAACGCCCTAAGAAACTCGCGGGACATAACGGATATATTTGGCGGGAATCCCTACGTGTCACTCATCCGTGGGAGTTCCAGCTCAGCATTCGCGCCAAATGCCCTATCTATTTAGTCCATTTTCGTTTCCCCTAAAAATCCACAGCGCAGCAGAAAGCCAAACAGTCGTCTCTCTCTAAAATGAGTTCTTCGGATTCTTCTCAGTCAATTCCTTTCAGATGCAAGAAGCCACTTCAACCAAATCGCAAACTAGAAATTTCAAGTCAGAGCCCGAATAAATTAGCCTCCAAAACACCGGAGAAGCAGCCGTCAATGCTTCCTCATCGGACCCGCAACAGCCGCAAGGCACTCTCTCTCAAAGAAATCCGAATCGCCGCTCAGACCCGCCCCCAACAGCCTCCAACAGACCAGATCGAATCCGCTGGAAAACAGATCTTGGCATCGCCGTGCAATAAATCCCCAGCGAAGTCTGCTCGTGAGCCGACCATGTTGCCAACAAAGTATGGATATTTTGATATTTGATCTTGTATCTTCGTAGATTTAATAATTTGTGTAAATTTTATTAAATTAATTTTTAATCCTCTTTTTCGAAAATGGCCAGGTATAGACAGCTGGGAGAGTTTTATGATAGCTTGGATCGCGTGATCGCGTTGTTGAAATTGAAGTGTTCGTTGCCTACATTCAACAAAATTTCGCCCATTATTGAGCGTTTGACTGACAGGTAATTATTATTATTATTATTATTTATGGACTAATTTAGAGATTGTATTTGTTTTCTTCATGATTGATTGTTGAAAAATCTGGTAAGGGAAAAAATTTGATTCAATTGCTACTTTTTAAACTTACTAGAGTTTCATAGTATTCAAACGTAAGGTCTCTCTCATGTCGATGACCTAGGATTTTGATATTTTGTAGGAGGTTTTCATACAGTCACCTGGCTCAGTTAAAGTTTATACTACCGGAAGCAATTGAGATTAAGAAAGTGCTCACATTTGATGAGAAGACTAGTTGCGTGAAGCCTGATCTTCAAGTTACAATCAATGCCGATGCTGTAGAATGTGATGGCAAGTTGAAATCTGATAGCAAGAATGTGAATCTAGGGAATATTTTTCGTGCTAGGCTTATGAAGTTTCTTAAAGACCATCCTGAGGTATATATGATAATTTTTTTTCTTACGCGGTTTTATATAATTTCTATCGTTATATGGGTTTTATCTCTGCCTCTGATTATATGTATGTACCGACTTTACATTTGGAGTTTAGGTCTTCCATATTTTGAAGCTCAGAGTAATTCCTTTTTGTTGCTTCTGACACCACATTAGAAGCCATCCACAAGTTAATTTCTGCTCTTCAGAGCCATATTTTGAGTGAAAATAATTACTCGTTTTGACCTGGCATCAAACTGGCCTTGTATCTCTTTGATGAAGTCTTCATTGCCTGTTTTGACACAAGTAAACGATGACTTGTGCAATATAAACAGTAGCACACATTTTTTTTTTCTTGATAAACTCTAGTGCCTGGTCTTATTGACGTTTGTGGTATAATTTGCACTTGCTTTAATTGCAGTGTACTTGTATCTGGTAATCTTAACCTACATTTTTCTGCATACAGGGTGACGAAGTTCCAGAGGAAACATTGCCAGAACCATTCAATCATTCAAAGTCAAATCTCCATTTAAATCAGATTAAAAACCCCACCTCATTGACATCCAATGGTTCATCAACGGAAGTATCTGTGGAGCAACGGACATCTTCAGCTATCAGCCAGAGTTATAAGCTTCTAAATCTAATAAAGAACCCCAGCATGTCAACAGTCATGGGGACATCAGCTTCTGCATCTGATAGTCAGCAACCTGTTGGAGCATCTCATTTTTCTTACCGAAGGCATTTTTCTCAGAAGTTTGTCAACAGTGATGCAGAGAAGAAAAAGGCAGAGAAAAAATCTCCTGTGGTTTCCAATGAACAGTCTGCCATTCCACTTCTAGAGCCATTCCTTGACAAAATTTCATCAACCGAGAAAACTAGCTCCGCTGCTGCTGTCTCTCCAATTAAATTATCGGCCAAAACCAACAGAGGAAAATGTTTGGTGCATTGTGCTTCTCCCACTCATTTGGCACCAAGATACCCTCCTGCTACTCCGGTCAAAGAGATTGAACCTATGGAAACTAAGGAAGGTTCTCCCACAAAAGTTGCTTCCTTGCAGTCAACTCCTGCAAAAATTGTTTGTACTCCATCTAGGCTGATGACTACTACACCTTCATTACATCCGCCAAAGAGATGTTATATGACTCCAGAAACTGTTTCTGCCAGCTCACCAAACAAGTTAACCAGGCGCGCACCTCTTAGTAGATCTTTGAAATTTGATACTCCTGTGAAGAATGAGACAGTTGACCATGACATCTGTGACATGGAAGGCACAATAGTTGATGATGATATTCTTGACATTCTACCTGAGAATCTTCTTCAGTCGGTGAGCTACATTATGAATACTTTCAGCCTTATTAGTGCATGTCTATTCAAACACTTTACAAAGTACTGAATTTTTTTAGCTCACAAAACATAAAATTAACGTTTTCCCTTATCTCTTTCTCTGCCCCTCTCACCTTTTTTTTTTTTAAAGAAAGAAAAGAAACTGCATCATAGATGGCATGGAGATCAATCTATCTGATGATGAATCCATTCAGTGTTAGACTCTGTGCTATACTTTAGTAATTATGTCTCAAATGAATAATGTGCATGGCAAATTATTTTTCTGAATTTTGATTTCAACAATTACCAAGAAATATGTATTCTTAAAATTCACCTTTTTGTGCATCTCATCCTTGAGTTGTATGTATGAAGTCCTATCAATCATATATAAAGTGTTTGTTATTAACCTCTTGTAATTACAATAGTAATTATTGCAATAAAGTAACAATATAGTGTTTTTTCCAGTTAAGAGAAAAAGAGAGAAAGGCTACAGAGGAGCGAGATCCAGCCATCTCACAAGCTAAGTGGCGGAGACAGATGATTGCCTGCCTGCCTAAGCTCTTCAACATGATTCATTTCTTGTTTCAGTCGATAAAACGATCAGTTATCACCAAAGAGGAGCTTATTCACAAGTTAATTTCCAATCAACTTCATATTACTGATAGAAGTAAGTAATTCATGGCAGCCACTTGGATACTGAGAAATCTTGTTATGGAAACTCTAAATGAGTTAACTCCTCCTGATTTTTGCATACAGGAGAAGTTGAAGATCAGATGAACTTGTTACTGGAACTAGTTCCAGAATGGATTTCAGAGAAGTTGTCATGTAGTGGCGATTTGCTTGTCTGGTGAGTCTTGTTATAACAATTTACACTCCATTTGATTACATGCATATTCTTTGAAATGTTGTTTTCGAATGAATTGTTTATAGAATATTGTTATTTCTGTAAGGTCATTTAATTATATGTTCTTCAGGAGATGTAAACGAAACTTGTAATTGATAATGACATTATTCACTTTTGCAGCATCAACAAAATGTCAAGTCCAGAATCCATACGAGCACGGCTTGAAGAAGCTAAATGAACAGGAGATTGCTAATAGTTCTTAAATTAATTATAGTCAGCATATCCAAGTACACTAGTGGCTAAATGAACAGGAGATTGCTAATAGTTCTTAAATTAATTATAGTCAGCATATCCAAGTACACTATACTAGTTTCCCCGACGTCCGTCGTTTGTACATGCTAGCAGTTTACATGTATGCAAGCTAATTTCTGTAGAACAATATATTCAATCAGTGGACTTGAGTTTGTCAACTTGATGGCAAGATTTCCAAATCTTTGTTCTCTGATTATCAGTAACGGAGGCTAAAACACAGCCTTCTTGGAAGAAGATGATTGTGCATTGCTTTTATCCATGAAGTTGCTGAGGGCTAGAAAAATAAAAACTTCTGAAATTAGTTTCACTACGTTCTCTTATTTCCTTGGTATCCATTTTAGGATTGTGTCCCGGACAATTTGGAGATCGCATTAGGTGTATCGAGGTATCTGTGCTTCTGCTGAACTTAAAACATGGTCCTTGGATTCCGTCTACTCGTGACAGGTTGAGAGAGACTGCTACTGATTCTTTTTGACAAACAAGATCTCTTTCTTTGTCCCAGAGCAATGAGTACAGACCAAAGATAACTATGATCCCTCCAAGTATGCTGAATGTCCAGGCAGGAATTACAGATCACAAAGCCCGGTTGTTTTCGCCAACAAGAAAGTACGCTGTAGTTGCCATAATTACTGTTGCCAGGGGACTAAAAGGGGTCACGAAGGCTGGTCCTTTCTCTTCGTGTACCATAGTTGAACGAAGATGCAAAAACAGGAAGCTAGAGCTCCTCGTGGGACATCAAAAATTGCTAAGAACTAGATGCCCAGTCAATTTATAAATGAAAGAAAAAACATTTATGCTGTTTGTAAATCAGCTTGCAGCAGATAAGATGCTCCATAGATCAATAATAGATGTAGTTGACCATGAAGCTGATTTATGCTGTACGATTATTGGGTAAGCAGTGGACTGTGTTGTCTCTGATGTGGTCTCGAGACAGCCGAAACAGGGGTGGGTTGAGGCCTTGAATTTAGGCCGAACATAGGGCGTTAAATTTGAGACAAATAGTGGATTATTATTATTTTTAACTTAATCTTAGACTTAAGGTATAGTATTCAGTTAAAAAAATGAATTAAACATCATTTATTAAAAATTATTTAGTAGGAAAATTTGATTATAAAAACTTAATTTTACAGCTACAATTTGGAGAAGACTTATTTTTTACATGTACTTAAATTTTATAATTAAATTTAATAAATTAATTAATTACTATAAAGCATATATTTAATTACATAAAAATAACAAATTTTGACTTAATTTTAATTAAATGATAAATTAATATAATTTTTTTATATTTATTTTTATCCTTTATCAATGAATCGCACATTAAAATTTTATCTAGAAAGTTTATCCAGTGTCTCTTAAAATTCAGGCCACTCCTGCCTGCGCCAATACAGTTCATCCATGTGTAAGGGACAGTTTTGCGGGATGCCTCTCCAGTGTAAATGCCTCCAAGATTTAAATGTTTTGACTGTCTTAATTCTATACAGTTATGGACCTTTAATTACACCAGTTGAAAAGAAAACAGACAGCTTGTTGAAGGATTAAATACGTGCATAATGTACAGAAGATGGAACTGGAAACAGTCAGAATTGAAACCTTCAACCAGTTTTCATGAAAAGATTTTGTTCCATGGTGGATTGGAGAACCGCCCTTTAAGCTTATTAGTAGGCTAGTAGCACTGCTGGTCCTTTGTAAAAAGCTATAACTATCACCCCTAATCAACGATATTATAGTTCCCGAGATTTTTGCTTTAGCATGAGGACTCCGAACATCAACAATATATACAAGAAATTCGTATAACAAAGTTGTTCAAGAAATCTGCATGCTAGACTTTGAAGTGCATGCCTGAATACAAGTGCAATTAAGAAAGTCATGCAGGGGATATTAGTGTTCACGGCTTTCATGAAAGTTGGATAGTGTAATTCATGCTTGCAAAGTACAGGTTTACATCAAGGAAGAAATCTGTAAATCTTTCCAGCACTTCCTGCAGTTTCTTTCATATTGTGACAAAGAACAAAACTTGGGGCAGCCCTACCCCCAGGACAGCGAGGACAAAAATCGTCAGAAACAGAGCTAAGGTAAGCCTTGGCCTTACTTTTCTGCAGGCAACATTTAGAATGTTCTTCTACAAATGGATAAAAGTCATTATGGAGGCAACAAATTGTATGTTGGCATATTCAGTTCAGTGCAATAAACAACTGAATATTTGTTTATATTTCATGTGCGTGTGTTTGTGTGGGGAATGTGAATAATTAATGTACCTTTCAGGGAAATAAGCGAGGGAAAACATCACTACGGCACCCCAACACGCGGATACGTGACATGGATAGACGTGAATTATTCTAAAAAATTAAATAATAGTAATTAAATAATTATTTTAAATAATATAAAATATATATATAAATAAATTTAAAAAATATTAATAATATTTTAAAATAATAATTACATATTTTAGTGAAGTCATTATATAAATTGTCACTAGACAATTTAATTTAAAATAAAATTGATTTTAATAATAGATAATTATTCACACGGTGTCGTTTCTTTTACATAAAATATGATGATGGGGAATAGCATGTTTATTGTACATCTTTTTTTTATTTTATAACAATAATTTTATGTGTATGTATAAAATAAAGGTCTTAATTAATCCTACTATTGTACGTACTTGTTAATGGCCATCTATATGTATAAATTCTCTCGAGTAATGCACCTTTTATTTCTATTACGTGGGATTGTGCGTTTTGGAATATCACACAGATATAACAATACATAATACTTGATCGTGTATTCAAGTACAACCAATTTACTTTTTCGAGATAAGTTTTGGTCCTCATGATATATAAATAAGAAAGAAAGAAAGAAAAGAAATGAATGAATGTATGTTTGCAAATTAAAGCACATCAAAGCATTATTTGTAAAGGATATTTGTGGGGTTAGGATTTGCATGTTTTACGTTTGGTAGATGATATTTTAGCATAGGAAAGTAGTAAATTCTTCGTCTATTCTTTATTAGCTTAGGGTTTGTTGCTAGAACAAAATATATAAGCCTTTTTTTTTTTTTTTTCTTAATTTCTTTCCTCAACACCGCCCACTCTCCTTTCAACTCAAACAGTATTTTCTCTTTGTGGTTGGCGGCTCCTTTTGCTCGATGTTTAGAGGTGGTAAAATCTATCCTTATATTTTTTTAACATGTCTCTTGCATACTCTAAATGTATTACTCTTGTTTATTTTAATTTTTATTTATAATCTTTTTTCACATTGTTTTGTGTAGGTCAAATGGAATTCTTTATATTATTATTATTATTTATAAATTGGTATTAAGACATGATAACCCAAGTTTGTTTAACTTTTATTAGAATGGTGGGATGTTACAACTAGAGCTCTATGGTATTTGTAAGCATAATGATTATGAAATTTTAACGAAAATTATACAATGGTTATTTATAAACTTTTTATAATCTATATCTTTTCATAATAAAATGATTGTAAAATTTTCTTTCATTCAAATTAGACAAGAATTTAATTTTATACAAAATTTTTTATTTAGCTCTTGTAATATAAAATTTTATAAATTCTGTGAGTTAGTTGTAAAATAAAAATAATTTGAAGTATTCAACAACCTTCAAAAGCTACGAAACTAAGTTTGGTAGTCGAATCGTATGTTTACTGATTGTTTATAAATTTAATAACTTTTAGAAACATATTTAAATAGCTGTGAACAATTTTAAAACAATATAGATGTTAGAAATTTAATTTTTCATTTCGAAAATTACAACCATCATATAGTTGCAAAGAAAAATTTTTAGTGGATCTTAATAGATATTATACAAATTTTAAATAAACATAATATAAGGATATAAGAATTATATCTCTATGGTTGATTCGGATGAACGAGCTAGCTCTAGTTGTCTCCAAGTGTAACCACACTTTGGTTTTTAATGATTTTTTTGATTAAAGTATGGGCGACTTAATTTAGATTTATAATACAATTATTATAGACTTTAACAAGTCTTAAACAATTTTTCTACAACTAGAAAATTATTCTTAACTATCAACAATTAAGAAAACATTAGAGAAAATAATTTTTCTTTTTTCTTTCTTCTTTTTCCTTCTTTTTCTCTTAGAAAATATTAAAGAAAAATTTCTTTTCTTTCTCCCCTTATAGTGGCCAAATCTCTCTCTCTCTCTCTCTCCTTTTTTTTATTAAAATTTTTTGTTTCATTTTTCTATTTATACTTATACATGTATCAATATACATTAATTAAAGTAAGCTTGGCAAAATTTCTTTAGTGGATTCCAAAATTCATGAAATTTAATTCATTTATTAAAATTTTTGATTTTGTTAATTTACTTAACAATTAAGTAATAATAATTATTAATAATAAAGTAAAAAACTTAAGTGTTATACCATTGATTTTCATCATTATAGAGAAATATGAGGAAGATTTTGATACTTGACAACTTTATATGATGCCACTTGTCAAATAAGTATTCAATTAAATATTAATTCATGAATACTAGGTGTCTTAATCCACACCCTCGATTTATATTATAATGAATAAGTATGAAGAAGATTTTGACACTTGGCAATATTTGATTTGTCATTTGTCAAGAAAAGATTTATTTGATTTAAATACTTGGCAACATCTTATGGTACCACTTGTCAAACAAGTATTAATTTGATCACAATAATATTTATTAAATATTAATAAATAAACTAATTTATTTATTAATATATATAAATCAAATAATATATTAACCACCTCCCATATATCTATAAATCACATTTATGCTATTAATAAATAACAAGAACATTTTTCGAACTAATGGGTGCTAGCACATCATTGTTGGAGAATTTATTCTTTATATTTAAAGAATAAAATTATCTTTTGATCAATTTATTGGGGTAATTTACTATTTATTAATACTAAATATCATTAATTAGTTTAATAATATTTATTTATTTATTATCATTTAATCGGTTATTGTGTGTGATCCCTTAGGTTTACCATGAATTGAACATGAGTAAACACAAACTCTTTTGTATTAATTCGATACAACTCATTGTAACCAAATATCCTAATGGCCATGAGTGACTCTATCAAGATATTATGACCCCTAAAACACAGAGAATATATTTTTAAATAAACCTATATAGTCGCATTTATGTGTAGTAAAATTTCTCTATTATTAACTCCTAATCGAGTATAGGTTATAAAATCGTCAAACCTCTAACTCAATCACAAAGTTGAGAACTTAATTATATACAGAATTGACATATTGACAAAACTTATTTTTGGATATTAAATACTTTATCCAGAGATTTTATTTCCGTGTATGACATTCTCATATAGAATCTCTAACTCAATTATTTAAGTTAACAAATTTTATTTTTTTATTATCAGCTACCCTCGTATATAAGAAGACATTGTCATCAAATTTCTTTCACTAGGCGTGGTTAGTCTAGTGCAATATATACAAGTGAACGATGTACCTCAATACAGAGAGTAGTCGTGATACTTCAGGTTAAAGAACTAATGGTATATTAATATGACTCTGTGACAAATCACTAACTATGGATAATCATCCATATATTTCATCACGTCCGGTTGCATTCAGCAACACATTCTCTAATGTATTGCCCATGTTTATGCTCTTCCGATATGAGACTCGTTGCCCAACTATTAGCATCATATATTAATTAGTAGTAGCAACCGACTATGCTAGTCATATAATATCACTATCCCTAATGATATCACCTCAATCAGAGACAAATTTATATGTATTTAAATCACGGACTTTGTACTCGTATCTACAATTTTTTGCAGATAAAATCTCGACACATAATACATCATAGGATTTCATTTTACATGTAATTAAAGAATAACAATTGAATAACTACAAAATGAAATAATTGCTATCTTGTTAATTCTAAATATTTTTATAACTAATTACAAAAGTGTGTGTGCATGTGTCTGTGTCTGTGTGTAGGAATAATATTTCCAAACTTAATGATACGATTGATTTTAGGACATATCTTTTAACAATGACATGTTATATTTTATGAATTATAATTTGATATGTTTTCTTACAAAAATTTAGGATATTAATCTTCTATTTACTTTAAGAATTACCTAATACTATATTTTTTGCACAATTTTTAAATAAAAAGAGTTTGCAAATCATTTTATCTATCTTAAAATAAGAAAATATGTTAGGGATGACTTTATTAATAGAGTTTATGATTTACCCCTTGTCATTTAATTTTTTCATAATTTGTTGCTCAGAGTAATAACATTATATTATATTATTAATAATTTACTTTGTCAATATTGGCTACAAAAAAATATTTGTGATCATAGCTAATTATTACAATCATAATAAATGCAAGGGCAACAATAAATACTAAGGATCACTCATTTTTTGGTATTTCATTTCTTCAATCATTTCTTCTCCAATCTTTTTTTTTTTTTTTATAATTTCTTTCTATGATACTTTCTTCTCTCAAATTTCTTCAAGCTTCTTTTTCTTAATAATATATCTAATATCTTATTAATAAATAAATTTAAATTCTATAAATATTAAAAATAAATAACTCACTCACTTTTTTCTTGTGTTATTTTTAATTTAGGATGAAAGTTAAAAATAATAAAAATTGGTAAAAGTAAAAAAAAAGTGAAAGTAAAAGTGAAAAAATGTGAAAGTTAATTCCTCATTTAAATTAATTAGTTATTAGAACAAAATCGTTTAATTACTATGAACTTAGTTACTGTAGTAAAAAATTTTTAAAATTAATTTTATTAATAAACAGCTTTTACAATAAGATTATTTTAAAAATTTTTTTGAGAGGAAAGCCTTTGCAGTAACCGCTTGGGCACTGGGAGATCTTGTTTTCAGAAACCTAGAAGATCTAACACCTCCTGACTTATCGCTGGAACTAGTTTCAGAAATGCTGTGATCTGGCGGCGATTTGCTTTCTTCTGAGCCTTATTGACAACTCTCACTCTCACTTCAAATTGCATGCATATCCTTCTAAATGCATTAGGTTTGCCAAGGTATCTGCGTTTCTGCTGAACTTGAAAGACAATGCTTGGATTCCTTCTCCTCGTCACAGGTCGGAGAAGACTGCTTCTGATCCTTGTTAACTTGATCTCTTTCTTTGCCCCACAGTAATAAATACAGACCAATGATAACTGTGATTCCACTAAGTATGCTAAATGGCCAAATGAGAATTAGAGATCACAAAAACGAGTTGTTTTATGCTAGTGAGACTACAAAAAGAACTCTAAATTTTACCAGCTAGTGTGCAGTTTTTCACCAACAAGAAAGTATGCTGTAATTGCCACAATTATTGTTGTCAGGGGATTAAAAATGGTCACCAAGACGGGTGCTTTCTCTTTAGTGCACCATAGTTGAATAAAGATGCAAAAGCCAGAAGATAGAGCTCCCTGTAGAAAACATAAAAAATTGTATAAATGATCAAACATATTCTATGCTGTTTGTAATTCAAACTTACACAATATATGATGCTCCAGAGATCGATCATAGATGTAGTTGATCATGCAGCTGATTTATGCTGTATCATTGCAGTGAAGACAGCCGATTGTGCTGCACGGATACAGTTCATGCTGTAAGTGACAGTTTTGCAGGATACCTCTCCAAAGTAAATGCCTACTAGAAATTTACATGTTTTGACAGTCTTATTTTTCTCTAGTGGGAAGGATTATATAGTAATTCACAGTTTTTTGTCTTGGTTTTTCTTGGCTACAATTTATAGACCTATAATTACACCAGTTGAAAGTAAAAACAGAAAGATTGTTGAAAGGGGTTAAATACCTGCATAATGCAAAAAATAGACCATAATATGCAACTGGAAACAGTCAGAATTGAACCTTTCAGCCAGTTCTCGTCAACAGATTTAGCTCCAAGGTGGATTGGAGCATCACCCTTCAAGCTTGGCACTGCAAGTCCTTTGTAAAAAGCAATAATTACCACCCCAATTAAGGCTATTAATGTTCCCACGATTTTAGCTATCCCACGACTACTCTGGACATCAACAATCTCCAACCTGCAAGAAATTCTTATAAAAGTGTTTTTCATGAAATCTGTGTATTTATGTTCAAAATTGAAATCAGTCCAGGACAGCCCTTGAAGACACCTCAGCTGACACATAATCACAGGTGTATCATCAGGCGTTGTAACTAATTCCGAAGATCAAGCAAGCAAGGACAGAAGGACCACCTGCAAACCTGCCTTCACTCACCTAACCTGTAATTGCAACAGACTGAACAAAGAATAGACAGCATACGTCAAGACAAATTCACTTTGTATTATTTGAATTTTAATTACAGCTGTATACTAGGGCAACATCAAGCCCAGGCCTATATATATGTAATGTTTTACAATGAAAGGTTAGAGCCGATTGAATACACTTTTCATTTATACATCTGTCTGCTGCAAATCTCTGTTTTCTGCATTTTCTTGCGTAAAATTAACTATTTATTACCAAATCAAGAGAGTATAATCTTTTTCTGCATGTTAGACTTTGAAGTGCGTACCCGAGTATGACTGCAATTGCGAAAGTAATGCAGGGGATTGTATTAATCACGGCTGTCATGAAAGTTGGAGAGGTGTAATTCATACTTATAAAATATAGGTTAGGTGTTAAGCTTACCCTGTAATTTACATCAAGAACGAAATCTGTAAGTGTCTACAGTAGTTTCTGCCAAATACTAGACCTTGCAGTTTCTTCTTTATTACGAAAAAGAAATTAAACCTGGCAGCCCTACCCCAGCAAAGAAAGCACAAAAATCTCCAGAAACAGAGCTGAGGTAAGCCTTGGCCTTTCTTTTCTACAGGCAAACAGGTAGCAGTGAGAAGTGTATTTTTCCACAAAATCTATGCAGAAAACTAAGAATTGCCCGTAGTTTTTGGTATACAAATGTGTAGAAGTCATTGTCCATTCAACAAATTGTATTTTGGAATATTCAGGGCAATAAACACCTGAATAATTGTTGATGTGTGTACGTGAATGTGAATAATTAATGTCCCATTTATATACCAAAAACTACGGGCAATTCTTAGT
>CP135542.1:1742475-1759434 GCA_032402905.1 Khaya senegalensis | reverse complement strand
TTTGCCTAGGAGCTGCGGTAGAGATTAAGAGTTGTCTTTCTCAGCCAAGGCGAGTTGCGAAAGGGTTAAGAGTTGTCTTCCCTTTCCAACATATCCATCCATCGCATATACCATCGAGCGACTGAGCGCGAAACAAGAGTTTAGGGGTGAAATATCGAGGGACTCAAGTTTTAAGCATCAGAGCAGCAACTACGCACGTGAACAGTAATCATCGGTGCCCCTAGACCGCGAAAAATTTGGAGGCCGAAAATTCGGACCCTAACAACTGGTGCTCTCGTTGAGAAGTGTCATTGATAGACTCGTGGAGAAGTTGTCATTGACTGGTTCGTTGAGAAGTGTCATTGACTAGTTCGTTGAGAAGTTTCATTGACAGAATCATTGAGAATTTTCGTTGGACAGCAAGCTCCAACAACTGGTGCTATCATTATTCGTGGAGAGACTTGGCGTTATCACCATGACATTCCAGCAACATCAACCGCTTCACCCATCATCGCAGCAAGAATTCCCTGATGAGAATTTTTCTCTAACCAATTGAGGCAGAATTATGGCCCTCGAAAGAGACTATCGCACTAACATTGAGCAGTTAAGCAATTTGCAACAGCAGCTTGCTTTCATCATTCATTCTTTGGATCAATTAAAGAGGGATATGTCCAGAGAAACCAGCAAACAATGCCAGGAGGACACAAGAAGGAATGACGCACTGCCCCAACCGCATAGAAGGCTGTCATCCAAAATAATAAGGCCCTATGAGCGTGAAGAAGAAACTTACCGCAACCACCTTCTTGCTCAATAAAGGGGGTATCGACGAACAAGTTTAAGGAGCAAAATACTGCAATTGCCATCTTGGCAGATCAAATCCGAGATTGTAAAGCCTCAGGAGCATAAGGAGGAGACAAGTCGCGAGCAACTACCTTCTCAAGGGAGGAGAAGTCTACAAGCAAGCATGGGCAGTAGAAAAGAGACATCATCCAATTATAACCACCCACTGGCCAACCAACCTACAAAAAACAACAACGAAGACATCATGGCTAAGGGACCATCATCCAACAGCGAAGAAGATCAAGCAACATCTACAGACAGCGAGGGAGATGCAGAAGGAGTATACTCGCTGGAACATATGACAGAAGGAGCAATCACTTTCAATATAGAAAGTGTAGCGACTAAGCCCACAACTATGAGACTCATGGCAACCATTGGCGAAAAAGATGCACTTGTGTTGGTAGACAATGGAGCCACCCACAACTACATCAACAATAAGCTTGACAAAAAGTTTAAGTTGACACCCAAGAGCATTGTGCCATTCGAGGTTAAAGTCGCTAATGGGCAGAAACTTTTATGTTCCCAAGTGATCAAAGTAGCAAAATTGAAGATTCAAGGTGTCGACATCAAAGCGGAACTACATGTTCTAGTCTTGGCAGGGCTCGACATTGTGTTAGGCAATGTTTGGCTCAAATCCGTGGGAAGAATCATACACGATTATAGCGCAATGACCATGCATTTTAATTGGAACAGCAAACAACACACATGGAAGGCAATGGCTCCAACAACAAAACACCATTGCATGGACAATACCATTGAGAAATTTTCCGACAAAAGGGCACATTGTTATTCGATGCATTACCTTGAGGACAAGGTTACTCTTCAAGAAAGGGGGATTGTTGAGAACCTAAGTAGGCAGGAAGGCATTGTGAGGAAATGGGTGCGCCAAGCACTGCAGAGGCCCGCGATCCAGCGAGCGAGGAAGCCCATCGAGAGATTGGCCCTGTCCGCGAAGGCAAGAGAATTCTGCAGCAAATGGAGTTCCAGCGATAGTAGGACTTCGCCAACAATAGAGTTCGACAGCAAGCCAGAGTTTGATGTCCACTAGGACACAGCAAGGCAACAATTCGTATTTATGCAGAATTAGAAAACTTATAGGATTAGGAAATAATAAGATAGGATAAGATTTATCCTTGCTTAGTCATAGATAACTTAGTAATCCTTTTCGTAGTCGAATTAGGAGTTTATCTTAGAGTCAAACAATGCTGCTATCATTATAAATACAGCCATTCGTCATGTAATTCAGTTTAGGCTTTCAGATATTATTTGATTATCAATAAAATAATAGATTGATCAGCACAATTGCTGTCATTCTTTATCTTCGGTTATCCTTCAAGAGTTTTCTTATGATTAACTTGGGCTTAAGCTAAGGTCAAGAGTTGTCTTCTTTGCCTAGGAGCTGCGGTAGAGATTAAGAGTTGTCTTTCTCAGCCAAGGCGAGTTGCGAAAGGGTTAAGAGTTGTCTTCCCTTTCCAACATATCCATCCATCGCATATACCATCGAGCGACTGAGCGCGAAACAAGAGTTTAGGGGTGAAATATCGAGGGACTCAAGTTTTAAGCATCAGAGCAGCAACTACGCACGTGAACAGTAATCATCGGCGCCCCTAGACCGCGAAAAATTTGGAGGCCGAAAATTCGGACCCTAACACCTTTAGTGATTGGATTTCACATCGCCTCAATTCCAAAGTTACAATGAAAAGAGTTGTAGATTGTGTCTTAGCATCTATATATTTTGATGCTTATTTCGAAATTCAGAAGGAACAATTCTCTTGCCTTAAAGTCGACGTGTCTTTTCAAAATATCTTGAATAGAATCGTCCCTTTAGTCAAATTACACGGAGATGAGAAAAAGACCACCTGTCCATAATATCTTGGAGCATATTTATAGTTTAGTGCACAAAGCACACACTGTTGTAATGGGAATCAGAAATTTCTTCTTTCGGTTGTTCCCTTGGTTCCCCCACTATCCTTTTGTGTGTCCATCAATGTTAAATCAACACGAGGCTGCTAGATCATTCGGATGCTATTCTAGGGCAAGCAGTCCATGCTAGACATGGTTGAAAGACATGCAAAACAATTCGGAGTTTTGTTTCGGATTGTGGTCATTTTGTTGTATTTTAAAAAATAAAATCATCAACACCTATTTTTAGTAAAATTTTACCTTTTTCTCTAATATTTAACATGTCTTACTTCTATTATATAATAGTTGTGATTTAAAAATTACCATATATTAAATAATAAAAGAAGTCTCATTCTATTTTATAGGTGTTTGTTATTTATATGCGGTTTATGTGATTTTATTAGTAAAATAAGAGTTTAGAAAAATATATTATATGACCATAGAGTTCACCAAATTCATGAGTTAAGTAATCTTTATTTGTTTGACGTTTAAATTTGGAGTTGGTTTTATTAATGGTGATTGTGATTTATGCAATGAAAATTAAAGAAGGTATACCATATTTTCATGAATTTGAAGTGCAAAGGAAGCTTGTTGAAGATGTATGCAATGCCAAAGTGTCTGCTGATGTGGCCTACATTGATGACTTGGAAAGTAGCTCAGAAACAGAGGACAACTTAGCTAGAAAAATGACAAATAAGTGTGGTGAAGAGTTGGACGTATATTTCTGTAAAAACAGCTATGGTTGAAATCATTGCAAATCGCACTGTTCTTTACAACTAATTATGATTTTAAGGCTGTGATCTTTTCTGTCCTTGTATAGGTGTAGGTAGATAATTCATTTAAGGTTTCTTGCTGTGCAATTCTCTTGTAATATATAAACAAACTTTCCTTTATAAATTATTAGTTCAATGAAATACAAAAACACAAGTTCACAGCTTAAAATTTTTCTGCTTCAAGTTGGTATTAGAGTTTAGAGATCAATCATGGTAGAACGTTATAGCAGTACTTCTCAAAACATCACCACTGTCACAAATACACAAAGCAATGGAGCCTTTACATTCAACACACCTATAAAAATTACCAACAACAACTATTTATTATGAAAATCACAAGTCTTACTAAGCATTCAAGCACATGGCCTAGAAGGCTTTATAGATGGTAGCCAAACTACACCTAGACGAATGAATGTCACAATAGATGAACAACAAAGTATTATAACCATAGAAACTCCAGATTTTTAATCAGAATTTTAATCATGGTTGAAATAGATTTAAATTTTGATGGAATGGTTTTTATCTTTAATGACAGAGAGTGTTCTTGCGTCCACCACTTAATATGACACCTCAAATGTGGTATGTGTTACTTTAATAAGATTATTTTCAGCTTAAATGTAACACCCCTTTCCTTTCATTTCTATTCATGTGGCATATAGTGCATTAAAATTGTCAAAAAGGTAAAAATTAACGCTTTCTTATAATGAAGCGAAGTTTTCATTTGTCCAAAAATTTTATGGAAAGTAACAACATAAATAGTAACAACTAAAATAACATTATTATTTTTTTTTCTAAAGAATTGTTATGCATTTTAATAAAAATAATATTTCAGAGTACACAGAATAGAATTTATATAACAATGGCTAAACCTTAGATATATTATGCCTCGTTAGAAAATCTTTACCTTAACTGCACTTTCCGGAACCGCTATTACTACATCGTAATTACCTGAAAAATAATAATCCCACAAAGGGGTGAGCACATCACATTGCTCAGTAAGATAATCTAATACTTAAATAAAGGAAGGAGTATGTTACTTGAATCTCTACTTATTTTGGCCATTTCATACAATTCCACACACATAGGTAAATAAATGCATGTCCATATATTAATGTACATGTACAGACAAGCATATGCTCAATGATGTACACAAGATATCATGTCATACCATCCAGAACTCTAAGCACTATCTTAACTGTGAATTCTGTATAAACAGTCTCAAACAATATGCATTTTAAATGAATAATTTCCTCACTTGTACTCGTTTAATTCCTTTTTCTATTCTTATCATAAATATCAACATGACCATATAAAATCAATACATTGATATACGTATAGATATCAACTAAATATCTCAACCACATAAAGAGAAACTAATCAAAAACTAGTATAACCACACAATTTCAATCACACACTCGGTTTGAGATAACCAAAATATCCTAGGCACACAATAGATATCCCCATAGGATAGAAATATTTCAAATACCCAACTATATATACAAACGAGGGTATTAGTAAGAACGATAACACTTCTTCTCTATATCCTTTCCACTCTCGGAAAGTTAGTATTAGTCATTCTTAGCATTTACAGGTGATCGTTCATACTTAGAGACATCATGAACCACAGTTGTTACTCTAGCCCGCAAGACTATTTAGAGAACAGCTGTGGATTCAACCTACCCTTCAGGGTGCCACAATCTTACTATCATATCTCAATTATAAGCTGGCTTACAAACTCAACTGAGTGCATGGGAACATACATGTCTGATCCCCATATCCCAATTATCTCAATACTAATACATTACCATTCTATTTTGTCACACATTCATATTATCTCCTTATTCTTACTATATCACGACAACCTAACAGTTGTACTATAATCACAAATATACGTCCATAATTCTTTATCCCATACTAGGGATTCTTTCACCTACATAAACCTTAACTATACCACTATAAGTACACATATCAATCCAATCCTAGTCGTTCGCTGAGGTACACTGACAATAACAAACATAAACTCATAACATAGTTCCTACACTATCACATTCTTACCGTATTCTCAACCATACATATTAAAGTGCAGACTAATATATCGAATGACCTGCAATACACCAAGTGTGCTTTTTCTACAATATCTTCAAGCATCTCACATGATTTTTAATCTATTATGGACTCACACCTATTCTTTTCGTTTCACAAACATATCGGTGGGTTAGAAATGATTCTATATACTTGAAGTGAAGCGGCCTAGATATTGCTTAACCCATTATCTTATTTAAAACCTAATTTTTCTTTTTCAAGCTGATGTTAGCTTTCTGTTTCTATAAGGTTAAGTTCCCTCTTAACAAATTGGAACTTGTCAAGGCGTAATCGGACTTCAACCATTTTCGCAATTCACAATAATAACAAAATCCGGTTGTGACTGCAAATAAGGGTAATCCTAAATCCTCTTCTACATTGAAAAACCAGGATACAAAGGGAAGGTCACAAATGGCTGTATGAGTAGTATTTCTAATAGAAATTCGACAAGGGTTCACCTATACATATAAGCTACCCTACCTGCATAAGAAAACCAGGATAACCCCAATACCAAAAGAAACACAACGTGTTAGTACCTCATCGCTATTCATATTAACACAAACAACTCTTAGTAGATAGAGGTATTTTACCATACAGTTTGAATCTAATAGGCACACAAATTCATTTCTTTATAGATCGGTCATAATTAAGCAAATTATGGATCGTGGTCATGATATCCACCGTACACTTCAATATATGTATATAATGGTTATTCACCCACTCCGGGTTCCTCAGACCAATAGGATAAATAGTTCTACCATGGGTTACATGTACCCAAAGATGCTAGGGAGAACAATCGCTTCCTACCATGGGTTCAACATACCCCGAAGGGCACCACAGTCTTATTATCAATCCGGAGCTGCTGTGGGTTCAACATACCCCAAAAGGCACCACAGTCTTATTATAATGATATTGCTCCGTCCTGAACGGCTTTACTAGTGTAACGAAAAACTACCGATCCATAATTTTTCCAATTATACCAGTTATTCACACAGATTTATTCTTAGTCGACTTAATCATGACAAAATGACCATTTTACCTACATTAACCAAAAGGCACATTAATAATTTCATAATAGGTAATATAATTACCTATGAAACACATTTATTAGCCCTTATCTTCTAAAAGACTTTATACGCATGGATTTATCGTAAGGTTAGCAGTATTAAGTCATAAAAACATATTCCACTCCGACATATAAATACACCATAACACAATCAGAATAAAACACAGAAATATATTCGAATCCAAGCACATTGATATATTATATCGCTATTAATATAAATTCACACAAATATATTTTAATCGGTTATCATATATTGCGTCATTAGACGCAATCTCAACATGTTATCACAAGTTAAATTATACTCATTATCTTACTACGACACAATAATTATAACACACTAAGATATATATACATGTCCATACGAACAGCATTGCAAAACATTACGTGCAACATCTGCTCAATCATTCAATCACACGGGCATAATTACATATGTATATACAAACGTACCTATCATATAAATATAAATATATATATATATATATATACAAACATAGGACATATAATGCTGTATAGGTATTTTAGAATACCTAATGTAGTATTGTAGGTCGACGGTAATGGTATTACGCTTACAACTATATATATACATATATATATATATATATATTTTAAAACGCGGATACTAACACTTCTAATTGCACAATCATACCCATTCTCTGTCAATGGGACTTTTCTACAATTTAAACCATTGTTATGATATACATTCATATAATTATAAACATTATAAATATAAAAATCTATTTTTTCATAATTTAAATATCATATTATCTTACCTTCGGACACCCAGTGCTTACGTGAATGATGAAAAGTTATTCCGAAGAGAATATATGCATCCGAAATACCCCTTCGTACGCTATGTGCTTTTTCTCAAAAAACGTGTCAGTTACTGTTTACTAATACTATTTATGGGTACTATTTAACCCACGAAATTTTGATTTTTGTTTCACGAACGGAATATACCATCGCGATCCTTGCGAGGTCAGGATACTATCCATGGTATCCATATACCACAAAACACTGATTTAAGCATTTAAAATCACTAAACATCCTAAATTTTCAAATTTCAAGGTACTTACTTTGGACTCTTGAATCATCATCGAAACAACATCCAAATTGAGGTATAAACATACTACGTCGAAGTACGAGTGTCGAAGAACACACTGATCGGTTCAGATTCCACCGGAGCTGCACCAATCGCCAAAAATCTTGTAAAAAAATAGCTTGTCGATCAGCCATCCCTCGTCGGAATCTGGTGGCCAAATACCGGAACTGGACACATCACCATGAAGACGATGGCGAGACGGTGCCAGACATGCTGGAGGTGTCAGTCAACTTGCTGTGCACCGCAGTGAATCGACGGTTAAAGTTTATGCTGGCGATACTTTAGGCCGCGTGTGAGGGCGGCGATGGTGGCGGGGTTGGCGGCGCTATACTCACAACGGCCCAGTGGTCCTCCACTCGGCGGTGGTGAGGTGATCGGAGCTTCGGTGACGAAAGTCACTGTTCATAAGAGAGAGAAACGTAGGGAGGAGAGAGAGAATAGAGAGAAAAGGGAGGAAAAAAGTGAGGTTGGGTTGTCAGATTTTTTGACCTCACCCTGTTTATATAATCGTGCACGCACGACGAGAAATTATAGCTTTTTGCTTCCGTCGTCAAATTTCTGATGCCGGTAATAAAATACTATATTTTTTGTTCATACAGTACACTGTTCTGAATACCGGCCAATTCTCTCTCTTATCAAAACTCTTAAAAATATTGAAATACAACTCCATGATATGATTCTAAGAGTATATGATTTTAAAGATGTTACATTAAACATCTGATAGAGCCTTGTAAATTAGATCTTAGATCCAGAATACCAAAAAAGAATCACTCACCATGGATGAATATTACCATAAGATGAAATGTTTAATTGATATTTGAGAGTCTTAAAAATTAAAGTAATTGATGATGAATTTGTTTTGTACTTAATGGATGGCCTTAATTTAAAGTATGACTTTGTAGTTGTTAATATCACCTTTTGAGTAGACAAACTACCTTTGCAAAATGTCTATGCTATGTCTTTAGTTTTGAAAAAAGAATTGAGAAGAATATTGCAATTAGTAACATGAATATATAGACTAATCTTTTAACAAACTTTGCTCAAGCTGGTGCCTACCAGAAAAGAAATTAGAACTATAATAATAAACCTGGAAGTTAAAATACTGTCAACATTGAGTTTACCACATTTGGAGAAAATTAAGCACCACAAGGAACCCAAAGTAGAGGTAGAGGCAAAGGTAGAGGCAAGTTTAGAAACAAGACAAATAAACCTACATGCCAATTCTGTAATATGATAGGTTATGTTGACTCCAGTTGTTGGCATAGGTTCAATCGGGACTTCACACCTTAACTAGTATCAAGACTTGAATAAAAGGGTGCATATGTAGCTATTCCTAAAAATTCAACAAATCCATCATGGTTTCTAGATAGTGGGATAACAAATCACATCACAAACAACATTAACAACATGAACCAGTTAATAGAACACAGTGACGGTGAGCAACCCTTAGCAAGTAATGGTGAAAAACTTAAAATCTCTCATATTGGACATACAACTCTTCACCTAACATACATCTACCTATTGATTCACTTAACCACTTGAAATATATCCTATATATTCCCAAAATGACAAAGAACCTTATTAGTGTTTCAAAACTAATCCATGATAACAATGTTGTCGTGTTATTTTATGATGATGTTTGTCTGGTTAAGAATAAAGAGCATGAGAGAATAATGTTCAAAGGAATGGCTGGTAAAGGGCTTTACATATTAGATCTTTCTTTTCATTTCAAGTATCAAAGAATAAGTTAAGATGTAGAAACGAGTGAATTTAGCTTAGGTAAACCAAAGTCTATGTTGTCTTCACTAATAGTTAGTTCAAGCAATGAAAATAATGATCTTAGGGCTAATAATACATTGAGTCTTTGGCACAAGAAACTTGGTCATCTACATGTAACAGCTCTTAGACAAACACTTTCAAGTTGTAATGTCTAGCATTTAATAAAAATCAAATTTTTGAATTTTGTAGAACATGTTAGTCAAGAAAATTGTATAGATTCACCTTCAACAGTAATGAAACAAAAGTTGAAAATCCTCTAGATCTTATCCACTCTGATGTTTGGATACTTGTTCCTTTACTTTCTAATAAAGGCTTTAGCTACTATATTATATTTGTTGATGATTTTAGCAACTTCACCTAGCTGTTTCCTCTTTCCAAGAAATCAGAAACCTTTGCCACTTTTACCATATTTAAAACTCAAGTTCAAAAATACTTTAAAAGAAAAATAAAATTTCTTCAATGTGACATGGAAGGAGAGTATAAAGCTTTTAAAAACTATCTCAAAAATAAGGGAATTCACTTGAAATATTCTTATCTATATACACACAATCAAAATGGGAAAGCCAAGAGGAAGTATAGACATGTAGTGGAAATTGGTTTGTCACTAATGGCACATGCTTCTCTTTCCTAGAGGTTTTGGCAAGAATCCTTTAATATGGCAACCTACCTCATCAATAAAATCCCAACATCAACTTTAGAAAACCTAATACTTTATGTAAAATTTTACAAAATCAAATATGACTTATTTCTAATTAAGGTTTTCGAATGTGAATGATTTTTTTACCTAAGATTATATAACCAACATAAGTTTGATTTTCATACTTTCAAGTATATGTTCTTAGGAATAAGCGCACATCACAAAGTTCCCATCACATAGGTAGGATGTACATCTCCAACAATGTTAAATTCAATTAAACCTTATTTTCTTATGAAGATAACCCACGCTTCAAAAACACTGAAATACAATTCTTCGAAAATGATAATCTTTTAATGAGTTAGTTCTATCATTTATTTGTAGCTTAAATGACTTTTTAGTAAAACTAAAAAAATGAAAAACCTCACATCAATACTTTTCCAACAACAACAAGTCTATCTTTAGGCTCAGGTAATACCATTCAATCATCATCTTAGCATACATATAACTATATTAACCCAAAAAATGAATTAGAAACACCTGCCTTATCAAGCCAAATAGGTAACCAAACAAGCGAAAATCAAATGCCAGAAATTGTATTTTCCCATGCACCCTATGATAATAAGGCAAAAAGAAAGAGTGTTCAAACCCAAACTTTACTTGATCGTTGATAATATAATAGTCCTTACTAATCCTTTTGAAGCCTTAAAAGAACTTAGATGGAAAATAGTTACGAAAAAAGAACTTATCAAGAATAACACATGGATTATAGTTCTATAAAATTAAGATTTGAAACATGTAGGGAACAAATGGGTGTTCAAAATGAAAGAAAACTTAAATAGCAGCATCTCAAGGTTTAAAGCCAAACTAGTTACCAAACGGTTTCATCAAACTCCTAATATTGATTTCAACAAAACCTACTGTCCTATTGTTAAAGCATATATAATTAGGATATTATTGAACTTAACTGTAACACTTAGTTGGAATATAAGATAACTTGATGTTAAGAATGCATTTTTGAATGGTGATCTATCTAAAATAGTGTATATGCATCAGTTAAAGGTAATGATAGATAAAAATAGACCAACATATTTATGCAGACTTAAGAACACATTGTATGGACTCAAGCAAACCCTTAGAGCTTGATTTGAAAAGTTCAGAACTGAATTAGTGTTATTGGATTTTAAAAATTCAAAGGCAGACATTTTTTATTTTTCAAAAAGCTTACTAAAGACATTATTGTCATGTTAATATATGTGGATGATATAGTAATAACAGGAAGTAATTGTAAATTCATGGAAGATCTTATTCAAAGGTACAATAGTAAATTTTTACTCAAAGATTTGGGTGAATTACATTACTTTCTAAGGATAGAAGTAAATAGAACATGAAATACACTTTTTATTTCTTAAATAAAATATATACAAGATCTACTTAACAAAGTGAATTTGGAAAATTGCAAAAGAACGACCACACCTTTGTGTGCAAGTGTAAAGCTTAACAAATCATTTGGTTCTCTTTTTGCAAATCAAATATTGTACAAAAATGTAATTGGATGCTTGCAATATGCAACCTTTACTCAACTAAACCTCTCATTTTCTATTAGCAAGCTGAGCTAATTCATGTCAAATCCTATACTAGCTCATTGGCTTACCTACAAAAAAGTTCTGAGATATCTGAAGAAAACATTAGAATTTGGCCTAAAATTTCAAAAATCAAGCAACACATACATCCAAAACTTTGCTGATGTAGATTGAGTTGTGACATAGATGATAAAAGATCAATTAGTGGCTATTATGTATTCATTAATGATAATCTAGTATCGTAAAGCTTAAAGAAACAAGGTGTAGTTGCCAGATCATTTACAGAATCAGAATATAATGCTATGGCAATTGTATGCACTGAAATTGCAAGGATTACCTCTGAGCTTAAAGAACTTGAAGTGTTGTTTTCAAAAACTCCTGTGATATATGTGAAAGTCAAAGTGTTGTAATTATGACCTCAAATCTAATGTTCCATGGTAGGACCAAACAAATTAAGATCGATATTCACTTTGTGAGAAACAAGGTAAATTCTAGATAGATCAAAATTAGGTATATGCTCACTGATCACCAAATTGTAGATTGCTTGGCAAAAGCATTACCTTTAAGCAAAATCAATTATTTCAGAAACAACCTCAGAATTCCTTAAGAACCTTAAGATTTCATAAAGTAATTTAAAAACTAAAAGTGTATGATTTTAAAATTTTGACAAAGTTTCCTCGACATCATAGGTACTTTAAAAAGTCAAACTTGTAAAATTTTAAATTTTTACAACACTTTCAATATCCTTCATGAAACTCAAACTACCACAATAAGTTTCTCGAAATTAAAGCCTCTTGTAGCTATAATATCAAAACATAATACATTATTTTTATTAAATATATATAATCTCTAATATAATTATAACTAAGTACTACCATATGCTAAGAATGTTAAAATATTATATTTCAACTTTTTCTATGTACAATATACACATCAAAAAATTTCTTCCAAAATATTTCTAATTAGAGAGGAAGGTTACCTCAATATCCTCCCAAACTCTAACTGTATATATAAAAAAAAAAACTTAGAAAATAGTTTGTAAGTCAAAATCTAGTGAACAATTCAATATAAAAGAGGTTTTTAAAAATTTTAATTATTGCACTTTCAATTATTTTTCTCATGAATAAATATAAACAATAATAATTATAATAAAATAATAATATAATTTAGTTATTACTATATACTATGTATAATATTGGGGCACTATTTTTAGGAATTATTATTTTTGAGACTTTATATCCAAGGATCGTCGTTTATGTTTTCAAATTTACAAACTTTCATCGTAGAAATAAAATTATGTCTATAGTTACTAATGCTAAATTAAAAAACCTTATACTATTTCATAATCTAGGCATATATAGTAATAATAAAACAATTTATTCATATCATTTCAATATCGTTTCATAAATAATAAAAGCATAAATTAATCATAGTATTGTGATTAAATTTTTTGAAAATTTATAAAAACATAACAAAATAGTAACATGCTATTTAAGTGTTAATCACCAAAATTATATTTTCAAAAATAAAATATTTGCATTTCTAAAAATATAAGCATGCATTACTTTTCAACATTTATTTTAACATAAAAATCTATATATTTTAAATAAATTTATTTTATATTTACAATAATAAGTAAGTATAAAATTTTACTTTTCAATTTTTAAAATGTTAAAATATTCAATAATATATAAATTATTTATCTGAATCAAAATAAAATCGATTTTACTATGACTCTGCTAACTTCTCTTTTTTTTTTTTTTCTCTATCATCACCTAATATTATTTTACAAAATTAATGCATAATTACTAAAATAAATTTATAACTTAAATCGCTTATACTAAAATATAAATTAATCCTTAGCCTAAAGTCAAAACAAAATTCAGTTTAAAAATTTCTATAATTTCGAACTTCTAAAATTAGAAATTATTAATAATAAAAATTTATAAAAAAATTTCTTAAAATATAAATAATTATAAAAATACTTAAAAATATTCTAATTATTTGTAGATAGATCTTCCTAATTTATAGAATAAAACAAAATTCTATAAATTTTATATTTTCACTATAACTAAAAATGTCAACCATTTTCCTCAAATTTTTTAGTGATTCTTTAGAAATTTTCCAGCGAAATTATCAAATTCAATCCAAAAACTTGTTGATTATAAATTTAAGAACTTATAATAATTGAATTTCTAACTTCTAACCTATCAAATAAAATACGAATATTTCATTCAATTTTATTACTTCTTTTCACTAATATATAAATTTTTTTTTCTCAAAATAAAGCTAAAAGAGAATTTTACCTTAAAATTTCTTCCCTCCTTGACCACCTCCACAAAACCCCCACACCACCCCCCACCGCCCTCCTTTTTTTATTAAACTTATTATCACTCCTGTTTTCTTTAACCTCAATTGTTCTTCTTCTTTTCTTTTTCTTCTCCTTCGTTCTTTTTCTTCTCTTTCTTTTTCTATTTCTACTCTCTTCCAAATTCCTCTAGCTTCATTTTCTTATTTCTAAATTTGAAAGTTTAAACTTATTTATACATACTTAAACTTGTATATGCATGAGTTAAAAATATATAAGCGGAAAGAGAATGGGCTTAAATTTTTTTATTAGACTCAAAGTAAAATAAAAATAGGCTTGAGTAATGGATATTACAAATAGAGTGTTGGTTGACGTGGCCTACACTGATGACCTGGAAAGTACCTCAGAAACAGAGAACAACTCAGCTAGAAAAATGACAAACAAGTGGAAAGAAGAGTTGGACATATATTTATAAAATAATAGCTACTGCTGAAATCATTGCAAATCATATTGTTCTTTATAACTAATTCTGATTCCAAGGCTGTGATCATTTCTGTCCTTGTAAAGGTGTAGGTAGAAAATTCATTTAGGTTTTCTTGCTGTACAATTCTCTTGTAATATATAAACGAAGTTTCCTTTGTAAATCCTAAGCTAAATGAAATACAAAAACACAATATCACAGCTCAAAATTCTACTTCTTCAAGTAAGCTGTCCTGTCATATTCAATTATTTGGTTGTTGTAAAACTTTGTATTAGAAAAATGCGTCTTAAAAACCAGAGTAATACATTATCAAAGTCATGTTGACACCACCCTTTCTTTTGGAATGAGATGCCTCCACAAGAGACAGTATTGCATGCTTTATGATACCATTTTTATTTTCTAATAGTTTTGTTACTGTTATTATTTTTTGGATTAATTAACCAGACGCGTGGGGCAAAAACCATTTACGTATATACGAGTTGAAAATGGGTAACATTCATTTACTTAAATAAAATGAAATGACATAACATGACAAGAAACATTATCGTATGATAACACAAAAAAATAAAGACATTATGTCATGAAACATTATCGTATGATAATATAAATATATATGCATACAAAATTATGAAATATTAATTAAGAAGGAAAACAAAAAGAAAACAATTAATTTTAATAGAACACACTCCATTATTTATCATTCAACGTTTAAATCATAGGATTAATAATGAAAACATGCATGCTGAGAGCTGTAGATATATGTATATAGAATCATAAATCAATTAGCTTTGCTGAAAGCTGTATATTCTCAGAAGAGATGTTTGATTATAAACTATTTGGAGTTGGGTATTAGTTCTCACAAAACTAAGATATCTCGTCCACTATGTAAGAAAATTGTTGCTTCCATTTGGATGGCATCGGACATTATTTTGTCTACAAATTAATGGACGCTGTATCATCTAATATTCTTGAAATATCCGCCTCCTTTTGTCTGGAACAAGGATCTCAGAACTGTAAGTTCGACTTCTGTCCCCTACCCGCTTCGATCTCTTCCAAGTCACTAAACAAAAGCAAATTACTAATTACCGTCACTGATATATATATGCATATTGTGCTGCTGAATAACAAAACTGTTTAGTGTCTCATTCCTGTTACTGTTGCGAGCATTGCATGCTAACTCTTCTAAATAATTATTCGTGTCACTATCTATATATAAGCCGTATCGGATTCTAACAATGGTGGCAAATGGATTGTCTTTAGGCCATTAATTTAGGGTGATTAATATAGTAATACGACTCTTATAACTTTGAAGTAGAATCCAATGAGGTCTTGGGATTTTCCACCCATATAAGAAGATAGCATTTATATTGTATTCACCAAAGACACCAGTACAAAGAGCTAGCAGAAAGAAAGGAAAGGAAAGGAATGAGGCAAAGAGAATTGTTGGATTTTAGAACACCCCAACATCCGTCTCGGGGCACCAATAACTGGGGTGGTGCTTCTCCTTTGTTAGCAAGAAACATACCAAAGGAATCACTTGAACAAAGGTACCTTAAGCTTAACACGATCCGCACTCGCGACGAGATTTTTCCAGCGGAGGATGACGATGATTTCAACTACTTGTCTCAAAATCATGCATCAGTAGTATCAAAACATGAAACTGCTGCTCCAACGCCAAGCTGCAGAAGAAGAGGATTCTTATGGAAGATAATATTACCAACGCCAAGGAAGGAGAAGGCTGTAGCCAGCTTAGGCTCGAAATCGAAGAAAAGGAGATGGTTTCCGAGGTGGGATCATCATCACAGGTGGCCTCAAGGTTGGTGTTAGTTCAGTTTAGGCAGTGAAGGATGATACGGATCTCTAGTCCAATGGATTGCAGATGATTGTTGTACTTGAAAGATTAGCCAGTGATGTTCATTTCGAAACTTGCAGATCTTTTTCTTTAATTTTTATGAAAGTGTCTGTGGATCATGAATACAATCACAGCAATTTATTATGCCGCTTCATCATTTACATATGTATGCTGCACTATTTATTTAATAATTCTATGATTGACAATTCTGAAGTTAAGAATTATAATTAAAAGGATTATTTATGTAAAATGACCTAAATTTTCACTCTTTTTGGACTTTTGATTTTAGAGGTGAATAGTAATTTCGAGTAAAATCGAAATCGCTAAAAATCAATCTTAAAAAAATCGATTTTGAACTGAAATTAATTTTTTAAGGTAGGTTCCGATTTCAAAGATTAAAGAATCAGAACTGAATCGAAGAACTAATTTAATTTTAAAAATTAAAAATTATTTATTTATTTTATTTTATATTTTAAAGATAAAATAAATACTAATACTTTTTTAATGAATTATTCAATGAATGAAATAATAACATTTAAAACTTTTCATTAAAATTACAAAAAATTAATTTTAAATAAATA